>JAAOEG020000003.1:6250470-6262559 GCA_011763625.2 Papilio bianor
CAGACTATATTCTATATCTATGCAAAATTTCAGTAAGATATGTAGAACTGTTGGGGAATTATCGAGTAAATAAGAAAAAACTACGTATCCCACGGGAACCGTAACTATTTCCAAGATTGAAAGTAGCCTATGTGTTCTTCCAGACTATCCTCTACGTATATGACAAATTTCATCAATATGTGTTCAGCCGTTTAGGCTACAAACTTTAACAGACATCTATCCATCCATCCATTTAAACTTTCGCATTTTAATATTAATTAGGATAGACACTAGCTGACGCTATTTAATTGCAATATAAACATTTATTACAATAATTGTAATCGTACGAGAACATCCTACTTTATTGAAAAAATTCGTTGTATCATCAAATGTAATCAGATTCGCAGATATTTTTTAGGTTATGTTTAACTTTTGTGTATCGACACCAATACAGTTGCAAATGTTTTTTTCAATCACCACACACGGCGCATGATCATTACAACTGGCCAGTGTGTGGCAATGATTAATTGCTTATCGTTCTGGCCAATCAAAACATTATCTAACCCGTAGCCCGCATTGTTATAGACTGGGTCACGGCTCCGGTGCTCAGGTGGGTCACCACACATCGATTGTATGAGGTTAACTTTGTAGTTTTTATTTTTATTTTTAATTATTGAAACTACTCTACTGATACGGAAGCTAAGCAGTACTTTTAGATATTGAGTTGACTTCTTTCATACACAAGTTACTCGTAGAATGCATTAAAGAGTCTCAACTCTTATACTTTATTATAACAAAACAAAAACGGCTAAGTCACGCATATTACTCAGTGAGAGACGGGTCGCGGCCGCGATATAATTCCAGTCCCACTCACCCTGAAGAAGAGCCACCGATGGGCTCGAAACTAGTCGGTGCCGACACCAGATTAAATATACGTGAGTTAGCCGTTTATTTTGTTATAATCTCAACTCTGTTTTCTCTATTATTTCATTACATATATTATTTCGTGGCTAATATTTTTTTATGGAGCGTCAGCTCAGAGGATAAGTACTTGATTTGTAATCTACCGATCTGGGTTTGAAACCCGCCATGTACCATTTTAATTTTTGAATTTCTATGTACATTTATCTTTCTTACGATGAAGGAAAACCATGATGCAACCTGCACATATCGGAGAAGAAATTCAAAGATTTGGGCGAAGTCAACCCACACTTGGCCACCGTCGTTGACTAAGGTCTAATCACTTTTAGGGTAGACTCCAAGCCCCTCAGTGGGAACGTATAGTGGGCTGATGATTTTTTTTTTATTCAGCACGCTTTTATATTCTTAAGTAAGCTACTTATTACTATTATCTAAAGTTACAGCTAACATACCATTGCCCTTACTTAATACAGTGTAATCACTTATGCTACCTTTCAAGTTAATTAATAAAGGTTCCTTGCATAAATAACGTTTAGACATGTAATTTAAACAATGCAGTGATTTACTATCAATTCTCCAAACGCCATTTCAAAGTATACTAAATTCATGATATAAATCAGGATTCCATTGAAATTCTTGTACTGTATAGTTTATGCTGCGTAATATCTTAGTTACAATCATCATTGCCACATATTTATGTAAAGGTAACGTTGATTTAATTTGCAATAATATAAGTACATTCTTACAATGTTACGATACAAAGAGCATTTGATTGCACGAACGTGGTCAACTTTGACGTGCCACTCAAAGTGTTAACGTGAGTTTTTATACATTGTGTAATCGTTACTATTGCGTTATACAAAGATGTACATTTGATATTTACACACGTACGTACTCTAATGTATAACTTAAAAAGTAGATAACATAGATTGCGTTGTCTACGTACATCATTTTGTTTCTTAGATTGTCTTACATTTTATTCAGATGATATTTTATTCATTTTTGAATTGTTAATACTTTACTATACTCTAACAGTGGTAGAGGCATCAAGATCTGTTGCACGAGTGAGCCGGCACGCCCGGTGTAATACCATGAGCACACTGAAGACAGGTGTGAATCCCGTATTTCTACTGATATGTGTGCGTGCCGATGGCCTAATTTTTGTCCTCCTTACTTTCCCACCCTTTTCTTATATGCAAAGGATCTGAAAAGAAAGTGGTTTTGACGGAAAAAGGAATGCATTAGAAGAGTAAATATTCTCTTTCTGTGTCAATTGCGGGTGTTTATACTCAGCTGTCTATTTGCTGTTTCGGCGAATTCAAATGGCCGATCGCTCGTTTGTCTCTTTTTTTTGTAAAAATACTACAATATCTTTTCAGCAAAATGGCGTCAGTAACAGTAACTAACATTTTTCAATTGTTTTTCACAATACTTTATTGAATTACTCAGAAAACTTTCCTCAGGTATTACTCCATGTTACGTAAGAAACCCAATTAAGAACCGTGCAGTAATTTTGAGTTTATCGTGTTCATACTGACGGATATAACGAGGGGACTTTGTTTTATAATGCATAGTGATTAATGAAGTCTGCATTCCAACGACGTACTAGTAACACTTATATTTGATTTTAAGTAGTAAACGCGTGTCTAAAAGAAATATGAAATAATTTCTTTGTAAGACAATAAAAAGATTATTTGTTTTATTTAGTCAAATATTAAAACATAAATAACATTTAAAAAAACTTTAAATCTGTTAGCAAATTATTTTAAAAAAAGCAAAGCAATTTTATTGCAACGTTGATTATAAAGAAACGGACTAAGCAGTATCACCGTTGGACTAAATAACTGCCTCATTTCGCATATGCGGAACATTCTGATATGTAAGTTTGAAACGTGTCTATGGACGCATACTTACTGATAATTTTACCCAATTAAATGAGCACACAAGAAAGGTTGAACTTAATGTTCGTTTTTATTTGTAACCTTCTGCTTGCGGCTTCATCCGCGCGGAATTAAAGAAATACTAGATAAGTAGCCTATGTTTTCTTCCAGTCTATATCAGTGCCAAATTTTATCGAGACCCGTAGAACTGTTCTGGGGATACTTTCAAACAAACATTCATCCCTCTAAACATTAGTATTTATAACATTAGTAAGATAGGAGACGCGCCGTGCTTGCCAAGCCCGGTTATTTTAAATGTCAAAACGATAAATGAATGTTGCAAATAAAACTCGCATACGATTCCATATCGAATGGTCAGTAATGCTATCGATAATTACAATCGTATTGTTTGAATTTGATTGACAATGTTAGCATTATCGTGTGTAACTGTGGCCAATTATATGTTACGCAACTGTTTGTATTGTTTTATTCAAATTTAATTTAACCATATTATTTATTTTTTACTATCTGACGCCCGCGACTCCGTCCACGCGTTCTTCTTCTAAAATAGAAGATTTTTTCTAAAATAAACGTAGCCTAAGTTACTCCTTATTACAACAGCTACCTGCCAATAAAAGCCCTGTGAAAATCGGTCCAGCCAATCCAGAGATTAGCCGGAACAAACAGACCGACAGACAGACAGACAGACAAAAACTGTAAAAAATGTTATTTTGGTGTTAGTACCGTATATATATTCGTATTCATGTAGAAAAAAACTTGGTTATTTCAATATTTCAAACAGACACTCCAATTTTATTATATGTATAGATATAGATAATAGAAGGGCGCAAATAAGTAGCGTTAACATCGAGGCAATCATCAACGCGCATGAAATCCGTAATACAAGAGGAACTGCAGATGCGTTGCCGGCCTTTAAGAAGGTGACACGCTCGCTTCTTGAAGAACCCTAAGCCGTAGCCGGTTTGGAAACACCGGCGGGAATGATTCCAAACAATGCTTCGGAGCACTTCCCGTGGTCATAAAAAATGCAGAGGGAACTAACGTGCCTCCGGAAGACCAGAGTATCGATCAGTAAGAACTCTGTCGTTAACGATTCGAATAACTCTCCGGTAAATGCAGTCTAATGGAAGAAGCTGTTATTGGGGTGCAGCAGCCCAGAGATGCGAACATTATTCCATGTATGGCTAAACTTGCGCCTCATGGAGCTGAATCGCACCCAGCTTTTTGGAGGCCTATTAGGCCTTGTCTTCCAAATGACTGGGAATCTGCACGTCATTTGATATGTCAGAAATCAATAATGCCTAATAATTAATCTACTAAAACTTTTTTTTAATTCCGTGCGGACAAAGTCGCGGACAATAGCTTGTTTTAGTATAGACAAATGTAGTCGTTTGCGGATAAAACGTAAAATTATCTAAGTTTCTAAAGGTTTCTCTTTTTTCGTGAATCGCTTCATCCACTTTACGTCCAACATGGCAATAAATAGTGTAGCTTTAAGCCAGTATCGCTGCTTAGTGTCTTAATAGATAACAACACCAAAAAGAGAGAGAGAGTTAGATTAGGTGGGCAGTACCGACTGTATACAGTGTCTTAATCAAGTCACGACTATAGCGTAAGTAAACCCTTAATGATATTGCTGTAACTACATTAGTATTTTCACTTTTTTATCTGTAAGTCCTTGAAGCAGTAAGGCACGGAAATTTAAATACCATTGTAAATTATATGTCATTTTCTATCAGACCAACATCCGTCCATATCTATACATATAATAAAATTGAAGTGTCTGTTTGTAATAATTAAATAACCGGTTTTATCTACATGTATACGAATATATATACGGTACAAACACCAAAATAACATTTTTTACAATTTTTTTCTGTCTGTCTGTCGGTCTGTTTGTTCCGGCTAATACTCTCGATTGGCTGGACCGATTTTGACGGGACTTTTATTGATAGGTAGCTGATGTAATACGGAGTAACTTAGGCTACGTTTATTTGACAAAAAATCTTTTATTTTAGAAATAAAAAAGCGCGGACGGAGTCGCGGGCGACAGCTAGTCTGTAATATAGATGGATGTTGGTCTGAAGGTATCATCGGAATGCCTCAACGAATCTTTTTTTTTTATATTACAAGTTGGCAAACAAGCAAGCGGCCACCTGAAATCGCTGAAATAGCGAAGAGGAGACGCACTGAAAGAGAATATTTTATCTTCCTATGCGTATTCTCCTCCATCAAGTCCACTTCTCCTTCACATCCTTTCCTTGTAAGATAACGGTGGGAAGGGGAAGAAGACTAAGATTAGCCCTCCGGCACCACGCTCATCGAACGAACCGCGGAATTGCTTCCACTTCACGCCTGTCTTCTGTGAATGAAGTTTCGTACAGATATAGAACGTAGTCTTGTAGTAGATATAGGTTACTTAATAACTTATTTATTAATTCCGAACGCACAAATTGGTGGGCCGTTAGTAAGAAATATTTGCATGTTTTTAACATTTTTTTTTACGAGAAAGGGACGAACAAGCGGCGAGAACACAGAGATGATCAACGACGCCCATAGACATCTGGAACACCAGATTAAATACATATGCGTTGCTTATAAGAACGAAAAACATTTTAAGCAGATTTATACGTATCTAGCTGTCGCCCACGACTCCGTCCATGCGTATTAAAATAAAACTTAGTATATTATATGTTATTCTAGACTATGTTCTTTAAGTGTACAGAATCTCAATGAGATATTTAAGCCGTTACAGAATTATCGAATGCACTAACAAAATAATGTATCCCACGGGAACCGTAACTATTTCCGGGATCAAAAGTAGCCTATGTGTTCCTTCAGACTATACTCTACATCTATGACAAATTACATTGAGATCCGTTCAGTAGTTTAGGCTACGTACTGTAACAAACATCCATCCATGTGAACTTTCGCATTTATAATATTAATAAGACATCGTACACTTCTATAAAGTGATTTTTTTTGTACAGATGTAACTGTTAAAGACATAAATTGCATGAAAGAGATATTACTTGTATTATCCATTCCGGATAATACTAGTAATATTATTAGACTTATCTATACATATAATAAAATTGGAGTGTCAGTTTGTAATATTGAAAAAGCCGTTCTTTTCTACATGTATACGAATATATATACGGTACTAACACCAAAATAACATTTTTTACAATTTTTGTCTGTCTGTCTTTCTGTCGGTCTGTTTGTTCCGGCTAATCTCTGGATCGATCGATTGATTGATTTTGACTTTACTTTTAGCTGGTGTAATAAGGAGTAACTTAGGCTACGTTTATTTTAGAAAAAATCTTTAATTTAGAAAAAAAAGCGCGGACGGAGTCGCGGGCGACAGCTAGTCTGTAATATTTGTGTTTTTGTATGTAACGAATAAACTCTAAAACTTTTTAACCGATTTGTAAAACTCTTATACCTTTAGAAAGTAACATTCTCACTGAAAAACATAGGCTATATTTAATATTGTTATAAAATATTTAAAAAGTAAATAGCTACCCCTGAGAATTAGGGACGGAACGTTATTACTAATATTAAAAATTCGAATCCTTTGATGGATGGATGGTTGTTAGAAGGTATCTACAAAAGGATCAACAGATCTTTATAAAATTTAGCACAGATATAGAACATAGTATGAAAGAACACATAGGCTACTTACTAATTTCTATTTTTCCCCGCGAACGCAGTCGCGAGAAAACGCTAGTTTGAAATTAAAAAAAAAACACATGATGAGTTAAGGTCGAATTTAGTCCAATAGGCCACTACTTATAATATTATTATGTTATGAGAATTAATTAACACTTAAACATGCACTTAATAAAACCTCATTATCAACATCACCGAGTCCACACTGAGGGGCTCGGATCCTACCCTAAGGGGTTGTCTACAGGAACGGCTCACTTAATATTACAGTTTGTTTTCTTAATACAACGCGGGAGGAGTTCCTGGCAAAAGATAGTTGCTCAATAGGGCTCAACCGTTTTGTCAGTTTAGAGACAACCTCATTCACCGTATAGTAATAAAAAGTATTAATATAGTTGTATTTTGTTAACATACACTATGTAATACTCATATATTAAGCACCCTTTGCGTAGAATCAAAATAAATACGAAGAGCTCTTAAATTGTTTGACAAATGTGGTGTGGCGTGGGCGGCCTAACGAGAATCGATGTGCCAACTTGGATTTAGGCCCGCTGACGGAGAATATACTTATTTATAGATGATTTAGACATTAAATTATTATCTATTTTCAATCTGACAGCAATAATTTGTATATTTAACTATTTGAATGTGGAGCAGGGATTTTGTTAATGAGGGCGCATAGAAAAAATGTTAAGGCGGACTTTTTTATTTTAGTATGGCCAAATGTTTTTATTATCGTTTTAAAAACACTCTAAGCCTTTGAAGCTCTATAACCTATATATAATAAAACGAAGTTGTGTTGATTGTACCGTTTAGAACTCGAGAACGGCTGGACCGATTTTTGTGATTTTTTAATTTAGGATTTAGGTTTTATTTTCGTCAGGAATACGATAATGCGTGTTAAAACATGTTAATCATTAATAGAAAAGTCTTTTAGGTCCTAAATCTGCTAATTTATTCGTTCGCGGGCGTAGCTAGTAATTATATAAAACTAACTGTAATCCGCGACTCCAAGACGGAATTAGTAACATACTTATAAATTCTAGACTATGTATCAAAACTACGCCATCGAGATTGTATCAGCCGTTCTTGACATATCTTGTAACAAACATCCATTTATCCATGTAAACTTTCGCATTTTTAATATTCGTAATATAGTAAGTCTGATAAGTGAGACTATATTACTGTCTGAACAAACAAAGAAACATTACTTTCTTTTAGTTTAAAACCCATTCGAAATTGATTATTATCAGGGGTCATGATATAAAGATATTTATGAAGTAATAAAATAAACGAGAGAGTCCACTTAAAACTTTGCAAACAAAAAATCTTTTGTGAGAAAATATTAAATATTGAAACTTTAAATAAACATAAAAGCTAATAGATTTTATAATCGAAAAATTGACCTTAACTGAAAGCGCAGGCAAAACTATACGTCATAAATTCTAATCAAGAACTCCCAAGCATTTAAATGGTTCGAAACTTTTTTACTTCGACTCTACTCGTGGCCACCGACCGTTAAAAAAACAACAATTAATATATAAATAAAAAAACCGTCCCACCAGTGTTTCAATTCATTCTAAGGGCGGAGTCGTTTTATATTCAAGGGGAGGATATATCCCGAAATCATTAGTCCAAAATGCCTTTGGAAAGCACTCGGGACCGTAATTTTGTCGGACCTCAAGACGCTGTCCGTGGGCGGATGTAGCCTTTGTCTTTAGACATGATACGAAAAAAAAAGCCAAATGTCCGATGTCAGTTTGGATATTTATAATCGGCGATCGCGCATTACTGCTTGTAATTTCGTCGGAATTGTCCACATTACGTGTTATTGTACGTGAATGATGTATTATTGAAGGCGGCCGCTTTATACCGAATTAAATTGTTGTTCGAATATAAATACTGCGGTGTTGTTTATTGCACGAACCCTTTTAATAGTTTATTACCAATACAATTCGAAAGTTTATTCAATGTACCGTTCTCTTACTACAGAAACAATTGACATCAATAATCATGTTTTATGTTATATTTTTATAGTCCTTATAACTTGGGAAACGTGCAAGCGGACACCTGAATTCGTTGAATTGTCGAAGCTATTGCAGTCAGACATCCTTTTGCATATGCATTGCTTACCTTTAATCAATGAGGGGCGGGGGGCGGACGCAGGGAATTAGGATATTTCCTACGCGTCTCTCCTCCGTCTAAATTAGTAAATAAAGGATAATCTATACATATAATGAAATTGGAGTGTCTGTTTTTAATATTGTATATTGAAATAACCGTTTCTTACTAAATGTATATGAATATATGTACGGTAACAATTTAACAATTTTTGTCTATCTTTCTGTTTGTTCCTGCTAATCTCGGAAATGGCTGTACCGATTTTGACGGGACTTTTATTGGCAGGTAGCTGATGTAATAAGGAGTAACTTAGGCTACGTTTATTTTAGAAAAACAACTAGATATAATTAAAAATTAATGCTACAAAAAGGTTCTTCGCGTTACCAACCTTTGCCGTGTCTCATAGTATTATTTTTTTAAGAAGCCAAATAGTCAAACTGATTTTAAAATACATACCAAACATTTTATTCTATATGTAATAATAATTACAACAGATCTCTGATTACGTCGAAACATTTCACAAGCGACCACTAATTTATCGAACGAATCTTATCAAACGATAGTTAAATTTCTTATTAAGTCTTGTTTATGACCGCAATGCGCGTGTTTCATTAAAATACCGCCAATTATATCGTATCTTGTGATACCTTCTGCTCATTTAACTTACGTCGAAATCTCTTGTTTGTTTAATAACGTCATAATATCATTAGAGGTTTTATAGACCCTATCTTCATAGACTCCAATGCTTCTCTACTTAATCCGTTTATATATGTAGCGCTTGTTTTTTTGATAAGATAAGCGTAGAGTAAAGTCGTATCATTATTTTAAAAGTCCAAAAGCCCTGCTCCTTAATTGACTATAAGTACTTTAAAACTATTTAACGGCCCTTAACTGTCCAGTGTTACCGATATCCGAGTCGTTAAGTGAACAAAGCTAAAAGCTGAACTAAGGATAAAGCAGCACTAATGTGAACCGAGCTTTAACTAAAACGCACTAAAAAAAAGTTATTAGAATCGTTTTCTAGCATCTTCAAAGTACATATAATACATTATTGTTTATAGTTACATACTTTCAAGCAATAGTATCAGTTGCGTTACTTTCTATTTTATTAGCAGTTTTTTAAATAAGGAGGCTAACGAGCAAGCGTCCACTTGAATTCGCCGAAATATGTTAATAAATGTAATATATAATATATATAATATAAGGAATGGCAACATTGTTGTGAAGAAAATCATATTAAACCTTTATAAGAATATAATGAAAAAGAAAATATTAGCATAACAGTGCAAACACAATACCGATTGTAAACTATTGCTGTAATAAATTTCCATTTACGATATAAAATATAAAAACATTTATTTTAAATATTAAACTATAAATATATCATATTTATATAATTAATTTACATAACATTTGGATAACTTAACAGAAGTTTATTTTACGTGAGATTTCCTTGTTTCATACTATACTGTTACGGCCCCGGAATTATGTGGCCAGTACGCAGTCGACCTCCTTAGTACCTATGTTTTATTTTTTTATCGTTGATTTTGTTTTCTGCTATTACAAAAAGGAGTCGTCATATGTTTTTATTATAATTCTCATATTTGTGCAACAGAGCGTTCCTCTTATTTATAACGCATTTTTTTACATCTGAATGATTTACATTTTTTATAATAGCTATCGATGTCCTTTTATCCGTGCAATAATACTGCTATCTCAATTTTTAAACGGGATTGAAGATGATGACATTAGAAATATTTCTCCAGTGGACAGCAAGCTTAATAATTTCCTAAGAATCAGTTGCCTCAAGTCTATTTGAAATAACACCAAGTTAATGCATTTAATTTACATGAATACACAATTATATTATGAGTGATAACTCTCGTCTTAACTTCCGTCTTAATGTTATACGCTGGTATTATTTATTGTCTATTAGTGAACAAGCCAGCATTTGACATTCCTCCCACTGGTTTAACAAATTTATTATTTGATAGGTAGCCGCTAAGATTATGTTTAGATCACATATAAGTTTTCAAAAAGTAAACAATGATTTAGAATATTGTTTTAAAAAGCTTATTAACTGCGAAATATTTAGGCTGGTAGTAGTAAAAAAATGTGTCAACTTCTATGAAGCATCTACCCTGATAGACAATATTCCTAAATGCTTCATATAAGTTAATACACTCTGTCAGTGCTAACGGTCAGCGTTAGATCTGCTTAACTCAAAAACCAATCTTAGAATTTTTATCAAGAATAGTTTTTTATTGAGAAGCGAAAGTGTTAAAACATATAGTGATAAAACACACACACAACCCTTAAATACAAGAAGAAACATTTTTAATTTGTAAATTAAAGTTAAGTGGAAATATTTTGAAGAACGTAAAAATAAACCAAGAAAAATAATAAGCTATAAACAACTGTCAAGCAAAAATAGACATAAATTTGATTTGATAGCAAATAATTCGAATACAAATTGTATGTCTGTTCTTATTTCTTTTAAGCATATGATAATACTTGTAGCAATATAATAAAATCAGTTGGTAGGAAAAGGAAAAGATAAGAAATATCAAGTTAATATCGAATTATACTGGACGAAATGTACTTAAATTAACATTTCATCATCAGCTCACTATATGTACGTCCCCACTGAGGGGCTCCGAGCCTTTTTACCACCTAAAACCTGACTGCCCTCTGACGCATTACGGCGGGGCCACGGGGACGCGTGAGCTTGCTACCGTGACCCCACCTGCGTTTTGCTCTTAGGCGCCCCTTCTTAAGGGGCTCCGAGCCTACCCTGAGTTAGGAATGACCATGCCTTAGTCAACCACGTTGGCCCAGTGCGGGTTAACTTCATACATATCTTAGAATTTCTTCGCCGATATGTACAGGTTGCATTACGATGTATTCCTTCACCGTAAGAACGTCGTATAAATGTACATATGAAATTCGAAAAACACATTGGTACATGGCGGGATTCAACAAACAAACATATGATCTCCAGATTACAAATCATGATCTTAACCCTTACGCCACCGACGCTCTAAAATCAAACTTCTCCAATAGTATCTACATTAAAACAAATTTATTTTACACACAAAATCAAGTAATATAACAAAATGTATCACCCAATTTGTTTACCTTATGTTTATTGTTAAAACAATTCTATGTTTTTGTTGAATATCTGACAATCGTGTCTTGATGAACAATGGTTCAAACACAAAATAAACACACCTACTCGCGAGCGAAAACAAGGGTCAATTTTCACCTACATTTGAAATCGCGGTCTTGGAGCCAACATGTTTTGCTAATAAACGTACGCCTAACAATATTGCACCGGCTAAAGTAGTATATTTGTTGATCTGGTATTTTAAATATATGGAAACCGTATGTTGGTAGTCATATGTTATGGACACGTTTCATTAGAAGCTTGAACTTGTTCAAACTCCGAAAAGTGTATTCTGCATAGATGTTAAACAGATCTGGAATTAAAACTCTTAT
>JAAOEG020000003.1:6295959-6311893 GCA_011763625.2 Papilio bianor
TGAAATTGTTGGTCTATGTGTTCATTTGATAATTGTCAGCGAGTCGCAGTGGGCACGCCATCTTTTACGACATACGTTTTACTACCGCTCGTCCGTCGGGTCCAATCAACGCAAGTTATTATAACGTATTAAAGACCTTTTTATTAATTTAGCCGGTTTGCGAAATTAGCAATGCCGACACAAATTATTACCAGCATTAATTGAATATTTTTTATTCCAGTATAATTGATATTAAATATAACATAACTGCGGCATAAAAATGATACCGATAGGAGAGAAAGTATATGAGTAATTTAGTTCAACGTTACGACTTACCTCCTTGCTTATTATAGTACGGAATAATGCATTGAATTTTCGACAAAAATGACTGCAGAGTTAACTTGAACACCGATTTATTTGAATTTTTTAAATCAAAGGACGAGTCATGCTCGTCATCTAACTTTGGTTACATCGAAAACGAGTCTCACTCGTTAAATGTACCCAAATACTTAAAACACTGTACGAATTATCTATCGTTACTTTTAACCTTTTCCTATCTTTCAAAAGATTCCGTTAAAGTACGTCATTGACTCACAAATCCGCATGCAGTAACTCCATCTACCGCGGGATCGTAACAGTCGGCCTACCGCGTGATCTCACCACTTGATAACCTCTCTCTATTGTTTATAAATTCTTGCAGTTGCGACCATTTCTCTGCTACCTCAGCTTGTAAATATAAACTAAATAATAAAGTTTAACGTCGCGTTCCTCACAAAGCATCCATTCGAGCGTATAATAAGTTAGCCGAAGTAATTATTTGCCGCGTCCGTGGACGTCAGCGAAAACAAACGTGCAATAAAAAGCATAAAGTTAATTATTCTATATTCAGACACTGAAGGCTTATTGCAATAACAATAAAAGGCCACGACCGCGCTCCATATAAACACAGGGCTTTATGCATGACAACGAAATTTACTTTTGCCGGGGACTCTAAAGCTTTTACAAAGCGTTACATTGTCGAGCCTTTAACGTACAAGTCCGAGGCATTTTGAGTGACAGGCAAATAAAAGTAGATAAAAGGACTTCGCGCGCCGACGCCGACGCTCTATAGGCTGGAAATCTGCCACAGATAATTCTCACACTTTCCCTAATCAAACAAAGTCGACAAGACAAAGGCTCGGTGGCTGTACGTGGCTCTATGCCACATAGTTTTGGGGTGCATTGACCGATGTCCCAACTATTGTTAATTTTTATCCGCTCTATAAACTATTACAATTTTCCCCTTTTGTTATTTTAAATATTCCGCAAAAAGAAATCCAATGTCTTGTATGCAATTTTGTCCTAAAACTTCGATGTTTATTCCTATAAAACAAACTGGCTTAATATTTTGAAGGCTAATCACATCTGTAAAAAAAAGATACAACGCATGAATACAGACGAAAGTTTTCGAATATACTGTTTTACCTAAGCCAATAAAAATACTTTTTCAGAACTAAGAGAACACGATCGTAACGTCTTGTATCTTGTAGGTTTACTTGCTTTATTTTATACGTCGCATTAAACTTTTTCCTGGGTCTTTGCGAAGTTTAAAAAGAGAACAGTAAATACGAATTCTCTCGCGATCGCCGTAAAAGGCGACTAAGAATTTTAGGCTTGTTTGTGTAATGTAAACGATTAAACAAAAACAATTTTATACATGGTACCTCTGGTTATTATACGTTTTTATTACAAACATTGATCCACAATACGTGAACACACCGCTACGAATTGCCTTTATATGGCCAAATACATGGATACTTTTTTGCTAATTTATAAACGTAAACATTTTTACATTTTCAATATAAAATACTTCGAAACTCTTAAATAAATCGGCGAAAATACAACGTTCAATTATGTAGTGACCAGTTTTTCTACGTATCGCATACAGAAGTTAACACTTTTTGATTTCCCAATTTTCTTACAACAATATTCATAATATATTTTAAACGAGTATTAGTACTCCTTTTTTAGTTCATTTATTCCATAAAAGACTAAATTTCTAAATTGAAATTTTAATAAATTTCTTTCCACTGGATAATATGTGTTAACGGTAATATGCATTTGTTGCAATAAATGGTGTAATCGATAAGAAGCACTAATAGCATTCCCAGTGAGGCAGAGCTCCCACAGGGCAAGGGGGGAGACTACCAGCGTGGCGGGGGAGAGGGCGCGGACCACCAACGCCGCTCGCCTCTAGCCGACGCATAATTACCAATCGTGGACAAACATACAAGCGTATATTCACGCTTACATTTCTTTATAGGATGAACTGAATAAATTTTTTTAATTCCAAATTAAGTAATATTATGCGATTTAAGATTAATACTCATACAAATGTTTATTTTTTTTAATTTTAATAACAAAATAAAGAAATACGGGATTCAGCTCATCAATACGAAGCAAGAGATATCTCTCTTGTGATAACTTACAAAATGTTATTATTCATTTTCGGTAACTCATAACATTTTATGTACCCTACAAAATTGGTAGATCGCCCAATAACTTGGACTGGCGACTAGCGAGAGCCGCAGCGATTGCGTTGCGTACTCCGGTAGCCGTGTTTGTTCTGACGCGCTCGGTTTAGCATTCGATTTTCAATTGCTTATTTAACTCGATGCTCGTAAGATTAAGCTATTTTGAAAGTTACAGACACCTGAAATAATAAGCCTAATACAATAGACTTTTTTACCAGTGCTCTTCTGATTAAAAAAACAAAATAAAACCTAATATTGATTTTGGTATCTTACTAGACGCATTTATACTGTTTAAACTTTCGTGAGGCATTATTATAACAAAATAAAAACGGCTAGCTCACGTATATTTAATCCGATTTCGGCACCGACTAGTTTCGAGTCCATCGGGGTCTCTTCTTCATGGTGAGTGGTACTGGGATTATAACGCGGTCGCGGCCGGTCTCTCGCTGTTTTGTTTTACTAAACTCAGCTAATATTATTATATATTTGACTTGTTAATCTAATTTAAGGAACAGTTTTGTTTTTCATATACAATTATGACTAAACAAACATGTACGACACATACGTACTTTTTATCTTTTTGCTCGTAAATAAATCAGAAGTACAAACTCATTTGTAGCAACAGCATCGTCCACAAACGAAGCGATTTCCATAACGCCGCGAGCGATAAACGCATTCCGGGCGGCGTTCAACAATGAAAAATGGCTTTTATATTTGCTCGGTGAAATGTCAAATTGTGCGGCGGGTTATGGACAGTGGTGCGCGGGCGCATCGTGTACGACCGGTCACGCAAGCGCCAAGCACTTGTTGGGCCCCACTGCTGTTTGCACTAAGAATTTTTGCCCCAGGAACCATGGGACGCTTTGTTCCGGCCGTTATTATTTATCTAGGGCTGTGTACGTCTAGGGTTGTACATGTAGCCCATTTTTTAATTTTCTTTGCCAAAAGTAACCAATTGTTACATTATAACAAAATTAAAACGGCTAATTCACGTACACATATTTAACCCGATGTCGGCACCGACTAGTTTCATTTTAATTTTGTTATAATAATGTCTCACGAAAGTTTAAATTGCGTAAGTATTACATTATTTTCTACTTGTCATATTTTTCCGTTCAATCTTAAATAAAATTATGTGCAAAGATATTTCAAACATGTTATTTGATGTTAAGTATAACCAAACTGTAAAGCTCATAATATTCGACTCACAAAACAATCGTTTATATGAATTCTTAATAAATTAACAAAAAAGTGACAATATGAAGCTGATCAATTTTGTATGAGTTTAACAGATTTCCTTTAAAATTCAATGATGTCTCGATCGGGGCATCGAAGCGTTTGAGAAAAATCTTCAAAATCTGTAGCTATCATAATTTTGTTTTTATTTAACAAACCTTTTATACAATGAGATACAGAGTTTATTCTTTCACATTATAAATTTAAACTAGATTATTTTATTTAAATGCATGACTATAGTTATGTAACTTTCCGATACAAAGGACACCGATACAAGATGTTGAATATTAAGCTTAATTACTATTTTATTTATTTTTCGTAATGAAAACGTTCGCAATAAATTAGATAGTGAAGTAAGCTTATTACAACAATCAATTAGGCACAATACTTGAGATGTTCAAGTATTTTTGAAAATAATCTATCGAAACCCTTTCAGACGGTCGTAAGTACCCGGCTACGTACAGTACAGCTGTCCACTAAATAATGAACTAGGGACCCTATTGTCTCCGCGTATCGAACCCCACATAAAGTACTTCAAATTGTCGACGTACCTATTTATTTTATTCCCACAGAATAAATGTACAATTAAAGCACTAAGCTAACGATGTAGTTACCTATTTTAAACGATTAATTGTTGGTGTAATTAATTTTCATAGATTTTGGAGATTACAGAATCTATGAATCCTTATTTGATTTCATTGCAACGATGTACAAAACATACCTACATAAAATTAATTAGCTAGCTAATACTATGAATAGAATTGACTACTATCAAACAGGTATTAGGAGCGTCGGTGGCTCAGGGGCTAAGCACTTGATTTGTAATATACGTGTCCTGGTTCAAATCCCGCCATGAATCATTATGTTTTTCGATTTTATAATTTCATATGTACATTTTGATTGATCTACGGTGAAGAAAAATGTGAGGAAAAGAGTGTGAAGTGAAGAAGACTAAGGCCTAGGAAACCCTAACTCAAGGTAGACTCCGTGAAGACAAAAAGTAAGCTGATGATGATGATGATGATGAAACAGGTAATATTGGTAATACAATAAGCGAGTTAAAGAAAATAACCGTTTACTTTCTAACCTATAATCTCAATGTTAGTTAACTAATAAATTATAAAATGATGTTATTACTAAACCTTTTTCGTTTTAAATAAAACTTGTTTGAAAAATTAAGGTCAACAAACTTTATACGAAGGAAAGAATGATGATAGAGCAGAGAGTTATAACTCTCCGCTCTGGTAATCGATGATTCATAATTGAGACTTCGTATAGTTCTAAATCAATAGATAACTATTAGACATGATCTCATAATTACTATAATGCTATCGCACGCTCGCCAACAAAATCAACAGAAAATGGATGACGGAAGAGTGCAATTCAACGCCATCTGCGGAGGCGAACCGCACAGCCATCTAAATCATTCCCGTAATCGCAATAGTGATTTCTGAGGTCACGAAACACTCCCATTCCTCGATCTTTATAGATGCAAAAAGCTAGAATCGAGTCCCACTTTATCGATACTTTTTGTCGATTATATTGTCACGTCACTCGCAAATATTGACCGAGTAATTTCATCGATTGTTTTCGATTTGAATCGCAGTCAAATATATATAATTTATATTCAAAGATCGAAACAATGGACGGACAAAAAATGATTGCGCTACATACACGCCCAACGTTTCTTATCTTCCCGACGTGTCCCCTACATATTAAGGAGATAATGCAGGTTGTTTAAAAATAAATGGTCTATCTCCCCCGTGAGGATCACGATGCTACTACAAATGACCGCGTATCCTTATCGAGAAGCGGAGGACCGCTGTGAAATATTTTTATAGCTATTTAAGTCGGCTTCCGCCTCTTTCGTAGTGTCCCATCGTATCTACTTACATTTCTACAAAGAAACTACGTTATCGCATCTTTAAGAGATCATCAAACACACTGATATGGTGTAATTGCTAATCATATTGTAATTTTTTCTACTAAAAATCTTCAGCTGTTTTTAGACGGTACATAAATTCGTTTCACAATATCCCAGTATATCTGTTGTCTATAAAGTCAATTTAAGCAGCATTCCTCGGCCGTAATAAATCGATGTTAATTATCGAAATCGCCGTCGGACGTGGATGAACATAGATGTGGGCATAGGAGCGGACATCGCATCGTGAGAGGGAAACAGGTAGTGTTGTGTGTAAACAAATAACAAAATCGAGTTGTCTTACGAAGCTGAGCCAAGGTCGCGCCTCCAGCCTGCGCCCGCGCCGACGGAATCCACTCTACTCTCTTAAAACTTTTTTTTTTCAACAAAAGCCCTTATTTAATGTGATGGCCGAGTATTTGGGCGCACAGTTTGTATAAGCAATCAATTTTATTCATTTAGACGGAACGAGTTCCCTTGTACAAATAAATGAACGAATATAAAATATTGTGGAGTGGTTCCTCTTAAGCGTAGCGTTATTATGGTTAATAATGTTTAGCTTTCCATCCGCGAAAAGAAAACAGGTGAAAGCGGGAGTACACACTTCGACGTACAATTGAATAATAATAAATTTTATACAATATAAATATAAAACTAGAGGTCTGACATAGAGTATAGAGGCCAAGGCTAAACAATTCAAGGCACGCCATACAGACAAAGCAATAATCGAAAGCGGGCCATGTAATCGATACCTCAAGCATTCGATCCAGGATCGATTTCGTGATGAATGGAGGGCGGAAGTTCCGATGTTCCCGCGACCAAGCTGTGCTACAAAAACGTAAACCGCCTCATCTATTAAAGGTTATAACGATAACAAATCCTCCGATAATACTGCGATTTACAAGATCAAATTACGAAAAATCTTTAAATATATTATAAATTAGAAGGTTTGGATAGATGTCTGTTAGAAGACTATCTTCAAAACGCTTTCATGGATCTGGACAAAATTTGGTAAAGAAGTAGTAAAAGTATCAGGAAGAACGGCTAGGCTACTTAATAAGTTTTTTTTTAATTTTGCGCGGATAACGTCTGGGAAACTAGCTTAGGCACAAGACAGAAAACAATGAACAATTAACCAAAATTACATCAATAGCACTTAACTTTGTCCCCATGTGTTCACTTGACGTGATTTTTAAAATTTAATAACAAGTCCACGACGACTTTACACTTCAATCGATCAACGTTTCCTCTGTGACAAATCGCTGCGTGCCGTCGATCGTTCTGCGTTACCATGACAATGATCTTGAATTTATCTAATTAACGCTCCGGTGAACCACGTCGTTGTGGGAATTTATTTGGAAAGTAGTTCACGATAACTTTGTTACTTAAGAACGCATTCCTAGTAATCCCAACCGATAAGTAAGTATTTTTATAAATAAACTATCGCTCTTTTATGCAGACCTGGTACTTCGTAACAGACTAGGATCTAAGATATTCTAATATCTGGAAGCAAGTATCTCTTTCTCAAAGGCCGGAAACGCATCTGTGGTTCCTCTGGTGTTGCAGATGTCCATGGGCGTCGTTGATCACCTTGGTGTTTTCGCCGCTCGTTTGCCCCCTTCTCTTATAAAAAAAAATGCGATAACTTAAGCAACATTCATTGATCTATACATTTTTTACTTTACTTCTCAAAGAATTCATTGAGCACAAGTTATTCGCAAAAACTTAAATTAATTTTTACACGCAACAAGTCTACGGTCTTAATCATACCTTACACATCCAACGTATCGGAATACGTTAAAAAAATATGCATTCTAAATTCGTACGGCTTTTATAGAGCGTAACATCTTGGAGGTAACACGGGGATTCACATGGTTACCATAAATCAGTAGAAAAAATGGACAAGTTTGGAATAAATACGATTAAATATCCTGGTTGATATAAAATTCCTTACAGTTATTATCCTCATCATCATCAGCTCAAAACAGAACCCCCACTTAAAGGCTCAAAGCCTACCCTAGGTGACTAAGCCTTAGTCCTCTTGGCCCAAATTAGTTGGCTTCTACGCTGATATATACAGATTGTGGCACTGTTTGAACGTATGATAAATGAACATATGAGATTCTAAAATCGGAGTTCATTGGTACACGACAAGAAGCGAATCTGGCTCCCTCGACAAACTGTAATCGCTCCGAAGGTATTCCATAACGACTGACAATGTTTTTTGATATGTCACATGCTTGTCAATTATCCAATAAATTTTGTCAATTCTACTAGCGATATCGGTAATGGAATTTTATATTATCTATAGACTCTGGTCAAGCACAACAACTGTATCACTGATGCTATTTCAAGTTATTTTGGTACTCTGACAATATTTGGCGTCATCGCCCAAATATCATTTTCTATGATTTGTTTTTATCAGTGGTCTTTTACAAAGCTAAAAAAAATTTGAACATGTAAAAATAACTTTATCATTTAACAATGATTAAAATAATATAATTATTTTCTTTGGTGTTCTGTAGTCATTTGTTATGTTGCACGGACTAATCCATCAAAATACTACGAGTACACTCATTGCAACTGCAAAGGGACACTACAGATAGTGTTACAGAAGTGCCGCCGTTCCCAGCGCTCTGATAAGCAAAACCATCACAATTTCTAAGTATTGTTTGAAATACTAGATTCTAAGAATTGTAATGTTTTATATCCAACGTTCAAAGGAACTTAGTTTATAAACATTGTATTTAGTTTGAAATATTAAATGAGGTTTTTTCCGAGCCCAAGTATTAACTTTGTAGGTTTGTTAAATAGAAAACTTAGGTTATAAAAATTCAAATGTCCGGCTATAGCATTGACAAAAAATTATGAACAATTTCATCTCCCACTATAGTTGAAATAATTTTCTGAAAAATTTTACTACACTAGTGATCTACCCTACGCTAAATTAGGAGAAACTAGATCTTAGTCACAATTCCACACATACCATTACATTTTTAAGCAGATATATACAGGTTGCATCAAGATTTTTTCCTTCACCGTAAGAACGTCGGATAAATGCACATATGTAATTCGAAAAACACAATGGTACATGACAGGATTCGAAACCAGGACCTGCAGATTACAAGTCAAGTGCTTAACCCCTGAGTCACCGACATTCTTAAATACGTGTACACTACTTTCTGTGCGCGTATTTTTTCATTTAAAGGTCCATTCATACAACATCTGCGATTTCGTGAGTCCACTTAATTTTGTAAAAAATCAAAAACAAAGTATTCATTTTAAGGAATTTCTTCGTTTAGAATGGAGTATAATATGGAAACAAAAAACAGGTAGCTAAGACAGTAGCCAGTATTAGAACATGTCAAAAACGATGTAAATCGATCCGAAGCACGCAACGCCATGAACGAAGGTTTTTTTTCACTCACGGCTTCCGAGAACTTGGAAGTTTACACTTCATTTACGTTTTACACTCTTACACTCTTATGGATGTTCCATGTGAGATCATAGATTGTATTAACTGAGGACTTGCACAATGTATAAAGAAAACTCAATCTTAATGACATAAGTGTGTTACTTTGGATGGATGGATGTTTGTTAGAGTTTGCAGCCTAAACGGCTGAAAGGATCTCGATGAAATTTTGCACAGATGTAGAGGATAGTCGGAAAGAACACATAGGCTACTTTTAATCCCGAAAATATTTATTTCTTAAAATGTTTTTTCTTATTTACTCGATAATTCCGCAACGGTTCAATAACCGTAAGTTGTCCGTTGAACTAGTTAGTAATAAGGCTACATTGTAGTATTATTCAAAATAAAAATTAACTTCTTAAAAATAATCTTTTATTATTGTATTGTTACCGAAGTTACGAAGACATACCAAATTTCGGCTCAATCGGTCCACAAGAACCGAAATTTCTATGGTCACCTTCCAACCTCATCATCAGATCAGCTCCATGGTACCATATTATTGTATTGTCATCCAAGTTACGTAGGTATACCAAGTTTCAGCTCAATCGGTCTATTGGAAGTGGTACAAATTGTCCTTGCAAGATTTGTAACATATACATATGTACATGCAAAGTGAAGTTAAATAAAAACTTGTAAAAAAATAGTTATAAATTCAGTTGATTTAAATTTAATCAGTATTAAATTAATAAATGAAATAACAGGTTAGTAACTATAAAGCCGTAATTTAAAGAAAATATTATAATATATTAAAAAAAAAGATA
Source organism: Papilio bianor (assembly GCA_011763625.2). Classification (NCBI taxonomy): domain Eukaryota; kingdom Metazoa; phylum Arthropoda; class Insecta; order Lepidoptera; family Papilionidae; genus Papilio; species Papilio bianor. The sequence continues at coordinate 6,305,842 of JAAOEG020000003.1, forward strand.
TATGACGTAATAAAACAAAGACCACATTCATGACATTAGTAAACGGATGTCTAAAAATTTATATTGTAGATAAAGATCAAGAGATACTTTGATAAGAAAATCGAATAATCATGTTTTTATGATCATTTACTCCAAAAAAGGTTTTTTTTTACACTCAAAAGTATTTCACTTGCTTTGCGTTTATTTAAAAAAAAAAATTATTGGATATATTTTATTTAAAATGTTAACGACGTATAGAAACATTCCTTATTTGTTTTTGAGTGCGTGGGTGTTTATTTTTTAAAATACTTGGGTGGTTGGTAGTCGTCCAAAATATTTGGGTAATGCGATCTTATAACACGCAAAGGCGTGATTATATCAAAACATTTTGAGTGGCGGCAATGAGGAGGGTTGCACGAATATAAAAATGTATAAACTGTAACTAAATATCGCCTATTTAATGCTTTAATTATTACATTTTGTATACTTTTTAAGAACATTTTAAACGAACACTTTACGAGCATTTTGACTTATTTTCTATAGTACGAGCATATATAATCTGTAATGAAATGTTTTTGTTAAGTTCATATCCTAAAGTAAAGGAATAAGCCAGAAATTTTATCAAAGTCAAGGTCCCCTTGTCCCTTGTCGACACAGTATGTACTATTTTTCCACACATCTCTATCAACATTCATATCTGAAATCATTCCATTCGTACGCATATCCTGTTTCACACAATCCATCCAGACTTTCTTCGGTATTCCTCTACTTTTGTCCATCCACATTTAATGTCATTACCTTCTTATTTATGTGATCGTCATCTCTCCGCTTTATCCATATGTTCTAAACAACCATAAATTACAGTTACTTTTAAATATGATGCATAATACAAAAACAAAAAATACTCTCTTAAATAAAAAAAGAAATCATCTACATTAATGTGGTCCCACGCTATTTGTTGTATTAAACTGTAAATGAAATATTAGAGCACTAAACAAACTACAAATACAAGCGAATAACTAGTTCTTGAAGAGATTGTTATCGCCCCACCACTCAATAGCTCTTACACAAACTGGCCATCCGATATTTCCATAATCACAACCCATTGACACATAAATCTTCGCGAGCAAAAACGTAACTGAATATTCAATACCCGATAAAAACATAGCGAATGTCAATTATATTGCATTACCACGGTATCGCTGACTCAATCGTAATCGAACAACAACGTACTCATGAGTACACAATTACAAACCATTATAACCGCCTGTAACCTTTTACGGGTGGACACTAACAAACTAACCGCAAGATGTAGCGGTCGACCGGGACCCAGTGCGTTGGGGTACTAAGGCAAGGTATCCCGTCGCATGTAGAGTATTGTTTGTCACTCAAAAGGATTTTCCGACGACAAATGGCCCCCGATCCTGGATAAACACGGCGCAAAGCCGCACGAATAAAATTAAAACGAATCCGCTCCGGTTATTACGTAATGATCGTGTATACAACGCCGTTGGTATGCTACAAATGGCCACTATTAATTATGTTCTCCATTGTATCCGCTTATTTAGAATAGCATACACGCTAACGATCCCCACTATTGAATTTCTGCATCTGACGATACAAAGAAACCGTCCGACATCATACGCTATAACTTACAACAGTAAAATGACATCAGATGACTACTTGCAATCAAGGAATTGTTTCTAAAGAATTAAAAAAGGACCCAAGGTGGATTTGATCTAGGAAAATGAAGAGATCTCATTCTCATTTTTTTTCTTTTAAAATGATCTAATATCCTGTCAACTCTAGTAGGACAAAGTCGTGAGTTTTTACGTATTAAATACTATTCAAAATCAAAGACATTTAAAATATAAAAATAAATCTGTATACTTAAATAATGTTTCATCACTACTACATTTTTGTAGAAAAAAAAGACAGTTCGCTTGCAACGTTACATTATATTGTGCAAATATTATTCTTAAGCAAGCGAATTGTTAAATTCTTAATAAGGAAATTGTGGGATGAATTAGTAACCAAAGGGAGATATCCGACCGAGCGAGTTGGTATGCTCGGCCAAGCCGAAGCCCACTGTTGTAGATTTCAAATGTTGTATATACATCGCCGAACGTTGTAAACTTCGATAGCGCGATTCAGGATTGCGGCACTTATTGGTCCGCCACAAAATAAACACTCTCAAATCATAAACCATAATCTTTAAGAAAGTATCACCAACTATGTACATGAAAGTGTATCGAATTTCAGAGACATTATCATGGAAATGTTTTGATGTTATTTATTACTGCACTGTTAGCTTTGCTCGCTCTCTTGAATGAATGGCAATTCTCGAAGACCGTGATAATTGTAAAATGTTCAACGCTTCACGTAATACATCTACCAGAATGAAGATCTTATGTTTTACTTTCACAAAAAAATATCAAGAGAACCTTCCTTGAAATTACATTTAAAGTTACACACAAAATACCACTTACCATAAAATATTATTAAACCAAGAATATGCATGATCTAATAGAAGGATTGTATTAGATAAATAACAAAAGGCTTGTTTAACAGAAGTCGGAGATTAACAAGCTCATAATAGTATTGTTCATTAACTTTTAATTAAAAAATTAACTCCAATCATCGTCGTTTTAATTTTTATACTCGCGTAGCTTTTTCATTTGTGATAATACTACAGATTAGTTTAAAATACGGAATTTCATATAACGACAAAATCTACGAACGCAACTTGAAATACATTCTGCACAGGATTTTTCAACAAACTCAGTTTGCGAAATTGCAATTTTTTGATATTCAAAATCAAATAGAAGAGTAGATTAAAAATTACCTTTAATATAAGTAGATGAATATAGCTTTTTTTTATATATTATAAGGTAGCAAACAACGAAGGTGCCACCTGAATTTGCCCAAATAGCTAAGCGACCGCTGCCCATAGACATCCGCAATTGCAGATGCATTGCTTACCTTTAATCGATGGAGGACGAGACGCATAGAAAGATTTCCTCTCCTATGCGTCCCCTCCTAAGTCAAATCCAATTCCCCTTCTCATGATTTCCTTAGTAGGAAAGCATGGAAAGGAAAATGACTAAAATAAGGCCTCCGGAACGCACACTCATCAGAGTGTACACGGAAGTGCTTTCATTTCATGCCTGTCTTCTGTGTGGTCGTAATATTGCAACGCGAGCCACTTTTTGCAACAGATATTGTTGTAACTGGGGTCTAACACTGTTTTTGGCCGACTTCCCAAAAGAAGGAGGTACTCAATTCGTCTGTATGTTTTTTATTTTTATTTTTTGTCAACTACATTAGGTAGTCGTGGACTTCGGATTATACGCGATTTAGCCGAACAAACCTGAGGCAATTTGCTAGTATAAAACAAGATTAAAGTTACACATTTAAAAAAATCTTGTAAGTTACACGATTCAAATGAAAATGTTGATACTATAGTGTGTTGTGCCAATATAAAATGTAGGTTAATGTATGTCATTACTTAAAACTATTTCGTATAACTTGATGTACGAGGACTAACGACAGAAATCATAATACCGTAAGGTAATCATGTTTTTATTAGTGTAACTTGTCGACTAAAACTTACGTAAACGAATGATTAACTACATAATAAACTACTTGATGATACAGTGATTAAAACTCTTAAGTTATCTTGGATTATGACGTAAGTTCGATTACAAGAGGAGTGTGTGACCTTTGGCTAGTAGCTAGTTTGTCATATATAGCGGACATACGTGACAGTGCAAAATTAGAAAAATGGTAGTCTGTAATATTCCCGCCTGCATCAGCTGATGGGAAGGTAGCTACCTTCCCGTCAAAGCCCCATCAAAATCAATCTAGCCGTTAGAGATATTACCCGGAATAAACGCGTCTTTACGGACAGACAGACAATAAATTAAAAATAGGTTATTCGTTATCGACAATATTAATACATCATGTGTAAGAAATATGACTTTTAAATTAGTAAAGTTTTTGTAACACTTCCATTTTATTAATAACAAGCAAGGGACGATATGAGAATAAAGTAATTAAGTATGCAAAATTAAAACGGCTAACTCACGTGGTTTTAATCCGGTGTCAGGACCGACTAGTTTCGAGTCCATTGGGGGCTCTTCTTCAGGGTGAGTGGGACTGGTATTACATCGCGTTCAAGGATCTTCTCTCAGTGAAAGACGGCCTCGAAGCTAGTCGGTGCTGACACCTGATTAAATATACATGAGTTAGCAATTTTTATTTTGTTATAATAACGTCTCACGATGTCCAAGAAGTATAATTAAGTACGGATGTTTTATGAAACCTATTTGTTATTCAGAATTATGTAGAAATGTATTTAATACCTAATACCTATAAATAATTATTTGCATAAAGTATATTCTGTGGGAATTGTGCTAGAAGTCACAGACTGTCTATGATTAATGAATGACATGGCCGTTAATAAACGCTTTGGCACGGTAACCCATTTAATTCACAATACGTTGCACGTTTGACACAAACCATTAACATGTGCGTCTATCTCTCAGCTAGTTAGGGCCATTCAAAGTGTCCTATAAAGCAACCTAGCACACGTTGGGCAATAGACCGCAACGATTCGCCTAAAGGGCGACCAAGTGCGTACGAAATTACGTCCAATTTCCCCCACACACAATTGTAGGATTAGAGCGGAATTTATACGTCTGGCTTTTTCAAATTAGACTCCGTTCCTAGGCTTAATTCTGTCTGAATGCCGTTCCATTTGTCGCCCAACCCGCTGCCAACAATGGAACACTCTTTTAAAGCTGTACCCGGCCAAGACGTTTAATGCCTCTAAAGTTTTATTATTCAAAAATATGACTCTGGTGTTAAGTTTATTTTATTTTCCGTATTCGGGTTAATGGTTAGTATATAATTTTGAGTTGTTTTTAGCAAATGTATATAATGTATGTAATACTACCACAATTAAATTATTATTTATTTTTGATAGATATTGCTTAAGAATGTTCTTTTAAAACTTACTTATAATATACTTAGAATTAAAAATAAAAAAAAATAAGAAAACTAGAGCTTACACAATAGAAAATGTACGGTCAGTGCATCTAAATCTTATTTTTACTATTATTATAAATGCGAAAGTTCATTTACATGGATGGATGTTTTACTAACAAACATCTTTCTTTTCTCCAAAACGGATCAATGAATCACGATTAAATTTGGTACAAATATGAATCATACCCTGGAAATATATAGGCCATTATGATTAAAAGTCCTATAATATAAATTTATATAACATAAACTTATCAGTTTTGTTTTAATTCGCAGGGATGAAGTCGCGGGCGACAGTTAGTCTAAATTTAGGAGATCCTAAACATTTTGCAACCAATTGCATATATATTATGGTAAAATTACTTCCGAATGCGTAGACCACCATCACTTCATTATAACTCTCATCCTATAACGAAGTAACAAAATAGTGCAGATCGTCAGATAAAGAACGTATAACATGGATTAAAAGGCTGATAACCTCTGTCCGAAGTATGTAATTATTGGAAATAGTATTTACTGAGGCTGCTAGCGTAGGCCTTTAGTATTCAAACTAAAAAGGTTCTTATCACTTGGCAACAAAGCCTGAGACCTTACAGAAGACGATCACGTCAAGCCTTCGCTTCGTTGTATAAAGCGACGGGCCTATGAATCGGTGTATAATTAAGAAATAAGTTAAGTTACAGTTTTTTAGCTGGCATTTTACAAAGCACGATGCGGCCGAGGCAATTAAGCCGCCTTGTAAATTGAATGTTTGCTTATAGTGATTAGTAATTATCTTGAAGTTTTTATTCAAACGAACGACCCACTTGATCGTGTTGATTGTTGATGCGAGTTAACTTAATGGTCTATAGTAAATATTAATTAAATTGCAGTCGCTTTTATTGTTCGCTTGCATCGCTAAAGCGCTTTTGTATTGTTGCATTGAATTCCTGAATATTGGCCAGCTTGCGGTAATAAATAATTGCGAATACATTTTCATAATGAAAAGAAGAAACGGTTTATATAATTTTATCTAGACTGCTATTAA
>JAAOEG020000003.1:6408230-6421533 GCA_011763625.2 Papilio bianor
GCATAGGAGGAGAAAATATTCTCTTCCAGTGCATCTTCCTCCTCCGTTGATTGAGGGTAGGCAGCACGTCTGCAATTAGATGTCTATGGGTAGCGGTCACTTCGCTAATTAGCGATGGTAGGTGGCCGCTTGCTCGTTTGCCACCTTGTATTATATTAAAAAAAAGGGCACCAGTGTCATCACATATATTTATAGTATAACGTGTAACGTCAGTACATATCATGTGATCAAAGAGTGAAAACACGTGTTTAACTAAATTCTTTGGTGTAATAGAGTAAGTTTTTATAGTAAAGCGCTAAAGCCTTGTACGCCAGGATAGTATTTTATCGAGAACCTAGTACTTTTGTAGCGAAAATACTCTCTACTGTCCAATAAACGTTGGCAATCAATCATAGTACAGTACACAAAAGTGCTGTTTTGCAAAATAGACATCATCGTTTACTAAAGAACTCGATTAAAACGGCGGTTTCAGACTGTAGCAGATGAGCACGCAGTGACGCGTGGTGGGAGGCGGTACTGGCCGAAAAAATAGAACAAAATGCATATCCTTGACTAAATGATATGCTCATCCATTCTATTAAATTTGTTTGTTCGGATACGTTTAGTTATTAAATTACTCGCTACTTGATTAAAATACTATTTTGGTGCGAACAAGGCTTAAAGATTTTGGATATACCCTACAAAAGTTTTAGAATGAAGTATCTTTCGGAAACATGTTGTTAAAAAATATAAGTATACATTTAATATTATTTTTACAATAGTATCTAGGCGTCAATGTTATCATTTAATATGTATGTGGTTACGTAATATATTACCACAGCTATGCGACTACAATTAACACCAGCACCATTAGACAAGTCGTAAAAATAACATTACATCTTAATGACATACACACACATTATTTAATGTATCGGTACAGGCAAGTTTGTTTTTGCAAGTATAATTTCAATTATAAAGGTCATAATGAAATGCTATTCGTGAACAATAACATGATACCTAAGTCTGATGACATAACGTAACTGTACAGTGTAGATAAATGTTTGCATCATTAAATAATGTAATGAGATGAACGTATTTCATAGCTTGTGTCGCTTACTGTACTTTAAGACTTTGTAGAATGCGGTAAGCGGTCGAGGGTGTCGAGTTCCATGAGCTATGTATGTATGTTCGTTTACAATCAAATTATGCGAAACTTCAAGTCCAACGTTTAACTTATTCACTGCCACCATGCTAAAAAAAGTTACACGCCGGTGGCAGTCATCGTCTTAACTGATACACTATTTTAACTAAAAATTAAAAAAAAATCAGCCGGAAGCCATCATTTTTAAGATTCATTTTGTATAAGTTAATTCATAACGCCAGTTGTAAACTAATCATTATAAAATGGAAAACCCATAAACTATAGACTTAAAAACAAACCCAAACGCAATGTCGTTTTTAAATACGTTTAGAAATAACTCAGATCAAAGTGATCAGCACTCAATGTGTTAAACGAGAAATAACCGACAAAGAGAATTACGTTTCTTGAAATTATTTATGAAATGCAACCTTTTTCGTCGGGTGTAATTTGATCTACGAGATTGTCTAAAAGTCCGTTAATACCATTTATACTACGAATTTAATTTTTTTTTCGACTAAACCCAATTACACTGTTATCTTGAAACATGTGTAGACATAAAATCTAAAACTTCATACACGACGCAATGTATGCAACCTTGGATGTTCCTCGTGTCGTAATACATTGCTGTATCACTTACGCGCTACGAAGATAGCATCCATAAGATGGCATGAAATAATAGTCAAGGATAGTATTGAACAAAACATCTTCATCGTGCACTTTTTATGGTGACCTTCTTAGACATTTCCTGTAATTTACACTCGAATAAACTGAGGACGAATCTTAATAGTTTATTTTACTTTGTTCTCGATTTTTTATAACAATAATACCAATAGGCATTTTACGCATAAAATATTTCTTATCTCTTTTATAATTGGCAAATATTGGTAGACAAACTATTTCGATCCTAATAAAATAACCGGAAAAATGGGACACAATGCAAGCACTACCTCTCGATTAAAAAAAGAATTATCAAAATTGGATCACCACAGGCGTAGTTAAGTGGTAACACACAAAAAAAACATAGACAAATTGAGTACCTCCTTCTTTTGGGAAGTCCGTCGAAAAAATATTGTTACGATAAATCTGTCGCTATCACCAGTTACAAATCAGTTAACTTAATAACCTTTTTGTTTAATTTTAAATAAATTTCATTAAATTAGTCATGCATTCAAAACGATTTACCGTGGCCGCTTTCGTATTCATCGGTCCATATTAAAAGCGAGTACTTTCCATTTTCTTTAAACATTTATAAATTGTTTCTCAAATTTTTAGCGCGTTGTAATTTAACGTAAATAAAGGATTAGCGTTAATTTAAAATTATACTTTAATTGTATTTCTCTTATACTGCGAAGTAATATAAAATTGTTTCTACTGCTATAAAAACTTGTTTTTAAATTACGCTATGACACTAATGATGAAAAAGGTTTTTTTACGTAATATAAAATATGTTAAGATAACGTATAGATAGGTTATTGAATAAAATTATAAAAAAAAATCACTCACCATCAAAACTGAATCCTAGCGGTAAAGCCCATTTGTACTTATCATCGGAAGTTATAAACGAGTCTCGTAAATAGACGAATATCCATGACAGGCTTATTACACTATACATTCCGATCACCGCTTGCGTGAGCAGCAATGATACACCGACACCTTTGAATATCGGTGATATACGCCACATGTCAATGGGTCCAGATTGCAGTACATGGCCCAGGCATAAGTGTAATGTGAACAAAGGTATTCCAGTGAAAAGAGATAGTATGAAAAATTGTAGTATGAAGCATGCTAAAAAGAAAAAACAATAAATGCAGTTGAAAATAAAACAACATAGGAAAATAATTATATGTATTCAAGTGGAATTGTCTGGTTTGTAATCGCCTTTCGTTATAAAGACATGCTTTTATTATGACTCAAGTTTGTGAAATGAGACTTATTTTATAATATATTACATATAAGCGGGAAGCGTATATTGCTAACCCGCCATTATAGGCAAAATAAGTTATATTTAAATTACTGGAAAAGAGTTTTTTCTGCGTCGATCTGTACAGATTTTAAGTCACTCTGATTACTTTTTTGGCACTTTTGGTTTATGAATAATGGGTGTTTGTTTTCGTTTTCAATATTCAGTATGACTAAAGCGGCATATATACAACCTATTTTAGTCACATGGCGAGTAAGAGGTTAAATGTCACCAGCAAAGGTCTTGTATTGATTTGTTCAGGAAATTAACTTACAAAATCTATAATGATGTCTATAACTTTTACCTTAGTTTCAGAGTAATTCATAAGAAATGTTATCTGTAGGAAATGTTTGATATTGTTTGACATGTTTATCTTTGACTATCTCATTTCAGAGTATTGTGGGAAATTGATAAATCATGAAGTTAACCTTTGAACAGCGTGATTTAGGACACTTCTTATTAAACAACATAATTCTACCACACATTTAAACCTTTAAATAAATATGTATAATTTTTCTACAAACTCACCTCCGTAATGCACACTGAATACTGAGAATCTTGATATATTGAATATTCCAACGGTACAACTAAGGCACGCGAGCATTGAGCTCATTCGATGTGGCCAAACACCAAAAGGCGGTTCTTCAGTCTCTTCGTTTCTGTAACAAATTTTAATATTATGAATGCAAATGTTTAAATGGATGTATGGATGATTAGATATTAAATTATTGTTTGAAACTATCTCCAGAAATTTAACACATGTAAAACATAATCTGAAAGAACACATAGGCTACTAAAAACGCATTTATTCTTCTTTCCCTTCTTATTTATCGACCCTTCTCTTGCTTACAAAAGGAGTTATAAGTGACTACATTTAAATTCTGTAACGGTGACACCTGTAAAAATATTTAATATTCACCTCTCATCAGATGTTCCCGTACCATTTTGATTCATAGCAGTAATACCTGCTAATGATTCACCGGAAGAACTAGATGTGCTGCTTGTACTTCTAGCTATACTCCGACCATTCGGTCCATTCCAACCTGCATTTGTTATATCACTGTCACCCGGAGATGGTAAAGATAATGCACGGTTCATAAGTAACGCTCGCCGACCAACTATTATCGGCCCTGATGATCCACTGCTTGTACTTAGATTTGCAGTTGTAACTTGTAACTGTAATGGTGCACTGGTTGGCCTCATATTAACATGATGTTCAAGGAACAAAATTACGGGCAATGTTAACGGTTCACAAACAGATTCAGTATTAAGAGCTGGCAGTACTATTGGATCTAATCTACGCATTGAATTTCTTAAGTTATCATTCATAGTATTAGCTCTTTCTAACTGCTGTTCATTTCTATGGTTTTCAGGTAATTCCGAATAACTTTTTGACCGTCTCATACTTGTACATTGAGGTTGTTCAAATAGATTTTGTACTAATTCCATATCTTCTAAATGCGGTTCCAAACTCTGTGTGGATCTTCCTATAACAACTTGTGTATTATCCATTGAACTTTCGCTCGGTGTATCTTCCAATGGTTGTTCATTGTCAGTTACGCAATCTTTTAATTTACATATAATGTCATCTTCATCACTGTCAAAATGTTGGGTGTCATCAAGGCAAGCTAATAATGACTTGTCTAAAACTTCATCTAAGTCATTCAAGATATCCATAAATTGACAAAGAGCCGTTGCTTGAAATTCATCATCGTTTGTAATGTTTTTTGTACTATGTGATGCAAAATTTGAGTCCGATTTGTAACATTCAGGTATGGTTTTCTGTAGATCTTCTCGTAAATCCTCTTCATCGTCAGAAGTTTTGTCACTATGTTCACTAACATCATTGCTGCCTAAGAGACTACTTGAGGCATCGCTGTCAACACTGCTACCTGGTAAGCTCTCCCTGAGTTCATATCTGCCAGCATCCATATCAACAGCTTCCATTTTTATTGCATGGCCTAGGTTGTACCTAGCCTTTCGGAGCTTAAACCCTAAAAACAAGTTACATATTAAATTTCTGGAAGATTTTGACTAGAAATAACAGTAGAAAGTATACAAACGGTAATGATAAGCTAGAATTTTCCACCACTTGTACATGGCTAACTGTGGACAATGCAACGTAACTTTATGTGCAACTTTGCTAATAACTTTGATTATCTCCCACTTATAGAACACAAGCTAAACTTCACACTACAATGTGTATTCACAAGACTCAAATAACAAGTTGGTTTAAAACTTTTAAATATATGCACTCCTTATGTACACAATTTAATTTTAAAAAATATTATTTGATGTCAAATACACAGAACTATACATGATGAAATCTATTGGGCAATTAAAAAAAGCTTTGAACACAAATATCTCTATACAAAAGCAATAAATAACAATAGTAATCAAAATAGTAAACATGCCTCATTATACTATTGTCAGTGTGTAAACTATTTTAAAGTAATTAGGTCATCCCACATCCCCATCTAAAATATCTATAATAGTAATTGGAGAGCCCTAGAGTTACTTTCAGTCTTGCTTTTATCCTAAATGCACAACTTTTTATTTATTTCATCTCATGAATTGTCTGTAATAAATTAATAACTATTTTTTACACCTTAGATTCAAGTAAAAAGTAAGCATTTTGTTTTTAGAAAAAACCTTTAGAAAATACTATATATATATATTGTGTTATCCATAATTAAATATTTTGACCATCAGATATTGGAATACATACCCAAATTTCAGCACTGTGTTAAATAAAATTTGGGGGAAACAATCTTGAAGTGTTTCTGACATAGTCACTCACTGAAAATATTATTTATATCAATTTGCATTTAAAATAAGATTTCTTTTAGATTAAACTTCAAAACATTGCCGCATTTCTTAATTTTCCTATCTTTATAACGTCTATAGTTGTTGCGAAATCTAAACGCCACGACCTCATATAATATCAATAAATTTATGATATATTAAACAAAATTCATACACATAAAAGCCACATTTATTATTTTATTGACTAAACTATTATTAAAAGCAATAACGCAATACCTTAAATCCGTCTTAAAGACCAAAGCCATGATACATTGTTTGGTAAAAAAATTAAGTATTTCCACATTAAATGATAACATCAATTATTATAATACCCAATATAAATACAACCCTAAAGAACCTTTTGTTACTTGTAAACACAAAAAACATGGGTAAGCATATTCTAACAATTACTAATTACCACCTTGGTATTCAAAATTAATTAGTTTCCCGACTGACAGTGACAATGGCAATTGGGCAAAATTTGGGAATAAAGTTGACTTTGATGACATTTGACTTTAATTTAACGATTTGAGTGTTGTCTACTATCTTCGAAATATGATGTTCATAAAAGAGCAGCAATGAAATTTTAAACAAGTTAAAAACGTGTTGTTAATACATTTTTTATTTGTCATATATTTTTTGAGTAATTTTTCAGAGTATTTTTGATATGTACGAAGAACTTTACTTTAGCAAAGTTTAAATGTTTTTAATGTGTTAATAATAATAAAAACTTCAAAATACAATTTTGTGCGAATATGGTTATTTAACTATTTTTAAATATTTCATTTCGGTTTGTCTTATAAAATTAAAGTATTTGCAACAATCAGAATGCGATGCATAGTGCTCTGTATACATCAATACATAACCGATCAAAGTTTGTTCCACTATTACTTTTCGAAAATAATTTCTTGAAATTGAACTTTATGTGCACGAGTTAAAGTTCAATATTGTATTTGCGCAATAACAGATAACTTTAAATAAACAAGCTACATCTACAGTGATAAAGTATCTCAATCTAATTATTATTCAGTAAGTTTTAGTCAAAGATATTGTGTCACGTTTTGTGAATAGGAGTTAAATTACTTTTTTTTTAATCAAAATTAACCATGCTTCTCTTCAAAGGAACAAATCTGATTACCTTTAAAATATGCATCGGGGGTACGGTACGTACTTTATCTAAACTTACATTTTCATTCTGTCATTTTTTTTTCTCAGTTGGATTTCAGTCGCCGTAGCAATAGGTTGATTATCTTGGTATCAACTTACCATACAGTATTATTTTCTAATAAATAATTTTTTATTTGCTATTTGCTTATTAGATTTTGAAAACGATGTCGAGATCCTTGTCAAACGTTAGCCTCAATGAGGTTGTTATAGCATCAGCAGTTAGGACCCCCATGGGTTCTTTTAGAGGAAGTTTAGCTAGTTTGTCTGCAAGTGAACTAGGTGCTGTTGCTGTTAAAGCCGCAATTGAAAGAGCCGGTATTCCTAAGGAAGAAGTAAAAGAGGTTAGTGAAACTTACCTACTTTCTATAATGTACAGTTAGTTCTTAATTGTTTGAAGAATCTGAACCAATCGCAACACAAACATAACGGTAATGACTCGACTTACGTTATGTTACGCCATTAACAAAATTCGATAATTTCATAAAACATTGATTACCAAGTTATAATTTTTAAAAAAGATGATGAGATTGTGAATGTCTTGTATCATATACTTTGTTTTAGGTCTACATGGGAAATGTGTGTTCTGCTAATCTTGGCCAAGCCCCTGCAAGACAAGCTGTCATTTTTGCTGGACTTCCTAAAAGCACTATCTGTACAACAGTAAATAAAGTATGTGCGTCTGGCATGAAGTCAATAATGCTAGCTGCCCAAGGCCTTCAGACGGGAGCCCATGATGTAATGTTGGCCGGGGGAATGGAGTCTATGTCAAATGTGCCCTTTTATTTGAAACGTGGGGAAACCACCTATGGTGGTCTACAATTAGTTGATGGTATAGTTTTTGATGGACTAACTGATGTATACAACAAGTTCCATATGGGTAACTGTGCAGAAAACACTGCCAAAAAATTAGAAATCTCAAGAAAAGACCAAGATGATTATGCTATTTCTAGTTATAAAAGAAGTGCTGCAGCTTATGAGAAAAAGGCTTTTGCTGATGAGTTAGTCCCTGTTTCTGTACCTCAAAAACGTGGAGCTCCTCCAGTCATATTTGAAGAAGATGAAGAATACAAAAAGGTGAACTTTGAGAAGTTCACAAAATTGTCTACGGTATTTCAAAAGGAAAATGGAACTGTAACTGCTGGCAATGCTTCAACATTAAATGATGGAGCTGCGGCATTGGTGTTAATGACCGCAGATGCAGCTAAGAGACTGAATGTTACTCCCATTGCTAAAGTTGTTGGATTTGCTGATGGAGAGTGTGATCCAATTGACTTCCCGATTGCTCCTGCTGTGGCTATTCCCAAACTTTTAGAGAGAACAGGTGTCAATAAAGATGATGTTGCTTTATGGGAAATTAACGAAGCCTTCAGTGTTGTATCTGTTGCTAATCAGAAGTTGTTGGGCTTGGATCCTGCAAAGATTAATGTCCATGGAGGTGCTGTTAGTTTAGGACATCCTATTGGTATGTCTGGGGCCCGTATTGTCGTCCACTTATGTCATGCATTGAAGAAAGGTGAAAAGGGTGTAGCGTCAATTTGTAACGGAGGTGGTGGTGCTTCTTCTATTATGATTGAAAAATTGTAAGTTGTACAACATTGGAATTGTTCTACTATTTCTTTTATCTGTATATTGTGAATTGGTGTTTTATGATTATGTAAAACCAACACAATCATGACCTCAGATTAGTTGAAATATAGACAAAATTGTCACAAAAAATTAATTCTTTGTGACCTTTGCTGCTTTGACCTGTGTACACGTGTACAAAGTTCTAAACTTTATAATGTTTTGGGGTATATATAATTCATACTTCTAATCATTTAATCATCTAATTGTAATTTATTCTATGATTTTACTGTTTGATCAAAAGATGCTGTCTAGAATTGACAATAAACCTGGCAAAGTCATTAAGGTGAAGTTTTTTGTGATACTTTGTTTACATTTTAATGAGATGGAATTGATATTGTTATTTTTTTCTGGTAATGCATCAATTAACTGATACTTTGTGCCTTAATTTTTTTGTTGCTTTATAAAACTTGTTATGTATGGTTAAGAATAGTTTTAAGGAAAGGTTTTATATTGTATCATATGTCAGATTTTTCTGCTGTTTAGACATTTATAATCAAATTTTAATATATATTTTAATTAAAACATTTAATTTATATGATCAATTGTTTCTTTATGAAATCATCCTTTTTCAGACCTGAAGCTACAAAAAGACCGCCCACTTTAACTTTCTACACTAAAGATCCATGCCCTTTATGTGACATAGCTCTGGAAGACCTTGAGCCCTTTAGGAACAGAGTAATAGTAGAAAAAGTTTATATAACAGAGAAGGAAAATTTAAGATGGTTACGATTGTATAGAAATGATATACCTGTAATATTTCTTAATGGAAAGTTCCTATGTATGCACAGATTGAATAAAGACTTATTAGAAAGAAGATTACAATTAATTGAAAATGAATGTGAAATGAAATAAATATCTAAGTGTAATTAATCAGTATAACCACAAAGTTAGTTATCTAGTCAATATATAGCATTATCAACTTTGGTATTTTCAATTTTCCCTCTCTATTCATGTTTGGTTGTGGGGGAGAGGCACCGCGTAGTAACGTTGGCTATGTTAATGGAACTCTAATCGTCTGATGGGTTTGTGCTGGTAACTACTTAGTTACTAGACTAGACTTGGATTAGAAGTTTCTAGTCCATTACCCATTCCATATTCTTATGAGGCAAGAATAGCTAGAGGAAGTGGTATTGGCGGCGGTGGGGATATATAGAAGGCGAGAAATATTCGTTTTTGAAGTACCCTTTTCTGTCCGTAAACACTGATTTATACAGAGTTAGTGACTCAGAATTCGAGAAAAGTCAGCGCTGACACAAAAATACCCAATTTAAATTAATTTTAAATTGGTACAGTGGAGTGAAGTCAGCGCCGACTTGTATAGTTGCACATTTTAATATTTGAAATTAGGTAGTTATTTGTTCGTTAGCTGCCTTCTGCTATAAAAATATTAACCATCTTTTCGTTGAAAGACGATATAAAAAAGCTTTTGCTTAACCTTGACACACTTCAATGATTTTATCGTCAGCAAATTACAATAGAATTTTCAATGACGTACAAGCAGTTATATAAGATAATTATCTAAACATGAAAAACAATTGTTAATGAAGTTTTTATGTTCGTTTGATAGAATATAAAAAAAAATATCAAACACTTTTTTTTCGATACTGGGAATATTTCTTAGCTCATACTCAGTAGCCATTATTCCTCATTAAGGGGAGAGTTATGCATATTTTAACGGGTTTTACATTTCTTACTTTTTATAGCTTAGAGCGTCGGTGGCTCAGGAGTTAAGCACTTGATTTGTCATCTGCAGGTCCTGAGTTCGATCTCGCCATGTACCAATGTGTTTCTCGATTTTCGACTTTCATATGTACATTTCCCTGACTATCATACAGTGGAGGAAAGCATCATTATTCAACCTGCACATATCAGCGAAATAACTTGGCCTACTACCTAATAACTACCCACACTTGGCCAGGGTAGTTGAGTAAAGCCTAGTCACACCAAACTTAGGGTAGGCTACGAGCCCCTTATTGGAACTTTAGTGTACTAATGATAATTATATTCCTAACAGCTACGCAAAGAGAAGAGGATCTTAGATAAAAGGTCGGACAGATTTCATTTGGCGTTCTTATTTCTGTCGCATCGACTGAAATACCATATCATAACGGCAAGGTACCTTTCCAGCTAACTTCGAATTTATGAATATGAAATAAATCATTAATTCTTACACCTACGTCTCGTAATAATATGTTAAAATTCATTATACTCGGCCGCAAATGGAATTTAATATTCATACATAATGCTGTAAAATTATATTTTACGCTAGGCATTGTGGTGACAAAGTTGACCACAATATCATGTTATATGACACGATCATTTATTTTTAATGGTATATAAGAAAAAGTTATAGGTACTAGTCGATTTTGTATTTATGATAAAAGTACTTAACGGGGCTTATTCATTTTTCGGTGCTATATAATCGCCTCTTTCACGATGACCAATCAGCATTCAGAAAATGATCATGCTATCGAAATATCTAAATTCCAACACGTGATCAGTACAAACTAGTTTTGTACCATGGGTTGTGTATATTAAAAGCCATCACTGTGAGTCATGTAGCCGCTATCAACATTTCCGTTTATTCAGACTTGTGTAGGTACGCACGGCTCTCTATCAGAGAAATAGAGATATGTAATTATTTTGAATTCCATAGTAACAAAGGAATAGAAAGGTAATATTTTTCGCGGGTATGTAAAATACATATGTCATATACATATGGATCCGAAGTCTATAGATTTTCATGGCCAAAACAAAAATACGTTTCCATCCCTTTTATTCTCCCTAAAAAAGTAGAGATAACAAGAAAACCTGTTTTTACGGGTGATTCGGGATGCGTAGCGTAGCGAATGCGTGCGTATAGTAAGTATACTCTAGTAACGATGACGAATGGATCTAAAATCGAGATAGTTGCGCCAAATAGAACTCAGTCCTCTTCATAGACTTGAGCGTTATTTCACGTCACTAATTACAATAACCTGTGACGCGATATGTAACTGAATCACTAGTTTCGATTCAAATTAAAAGTAGTGATTTTTGTAAATGCGTTACTCCGGCGAACTCGGTCGGTCAGTAGAGCGTATAGCGTTAATGTAAAATGTTTCATTTCTTTCGCATCGCGCCTACCGACCGCCTGAGCGAGAGAGATGGCAGCTCGAAAATATCCGAGAGCGGATGACATTAATAAATCCTAACGCGCACGAGCCGATAGTAACATAAGTAAAAATTATAAGAAAAAAACAAAACCGACTTCCTAAAAAAATCTTAACAAAAGAACGGCCGAGGTAAATTACCGACATTTTTATCTGAGATGTGTTGGAACCAGTAATACGTTTCAGTTCCTACCTAGGCCGAAACCGATTTCAAAATATCAATAATTGTACAATATTGACATGATACTAGAAAGTAGAGAGTTTACTTTTTCTGGAGGGGGTATTCATGACATTATTTTTTTAGTTTTTAGTGCATTTTGTTAAGATTTTTTTAGGAAGTCGGTTTTGTTTTTTTCTTAAATTTTTTACTTATTTTTAAATTTTCAAAGAATATGAAGTTCTATTACCAATTTTCGTCATACATAATGTAACAGTGTTCTAATTTCAATTCAAGAACTTATTTAGAAATGCAACAGTACAACCAACCAATATAACCATCAGCTTTCAAACAAAGAAAAAATCTTAAAACAAATTAGAAACTTTAAAAAAGTTATAAACAAATACGTCAGTGCGGGCTTTTTATTATGTCTGCCCAAGCGCCGCTGTTGCAATTTTCAACGAGCGTAGGTATTAATCTTTTGATATCTTCTAAACTAATAGTCAGATTGGCATAGTTCAATTGGCACTTATAATCTACATTAAATTATCCTGATATTGAACATATTTATATGGATAAGGATTCATACAGAATACGAATAATAGTATGTATCATAAATTACGAGACTATCAATCGGAAGACATTTTAATTCATATTCTTAAGAAAGAAGACGTTATTCTAAGGATACCATGGAAGATAAATATTTTAGCCAATTTAAACTAAACTAAACTAAAAAATCATTTTTATGTACGTACTATAGATTAGCTTACGTAAGCCAATGTAGTAAAGTTGTTCTTGTCTTTGTTACGATTCTAGGACCCTGTTTCACCAATTTCTTATAAATTGTCTGATAGCTATTTGATAGATAATTTATGTTGGTGGATAAATTGGTCCGCTTGTAAATTTTTTGTTTCACCTCTGGTAAATTACGTATCGAAGCGGCAACATCTTATCTTGTCACACCACACACACGCATCGCAGCCACCCACAATCTCCTTTCACCCGAAACTTTGGTGTAAATGTATCATTATAGAGGTATTTTACTCATCAGATTTGCATTTGTCGCGTCATATAAAGATGCACCACCGAAACTAAATACTCCAGAAGCGTTTGACAAAACAAAATCATTTCTGTGAACAAAGATATTAAAATTTAAGTCCATTCCTATCAATGGCGGATCCAAGGGGGGGGTCATGGGGGTCATGACCCCCCCCTGAGCTGGTTCCAGGATTTAGGTGAACCACTAATTGAACATAATGATTTTATTTATATATTTTGTCACCATACAGATTTTATGTAACTACATACCTTCAATA
>JAAOEG020000003.1:6548507-6565358 GCA_011763625.2 Papilio bianor
TAGCCGGAACAAACAGACCGACAGACAGACAGACAAAAATTGTAAAAAAATGTTATTTTGGTGTTAGTACCGTATATGTATGTACTCGTATACATGTAGAAAAAAACGGTTATTTCAATATTACAAACAGACACTCCAATTTTATTATATGTATAGATTACTTTAGTATTTTTATGTAAGTTTTTGGTTTTTTATTTGAATTGGTTATATTATTTGGAGTATTTTTTTTTCATAATATGAAATAACTTAAAGGCGTCGGTGGCTTAGGGACCAAGCACTTTATCTGTAATCTGAAGGTCTTGGTTCAAATCCCGCCATTTAACAATATGTTTTTCAATTTTAAAATTTCATATGTACCGACCCGACGTTCTCCCATTGAAGGAAGGCATCGTGATGCAACCTGCACATATCTATGAAAAAATATGTAAGTATATGAAGTCAATCAAAACACATTGAGCCAGCATGGTTGACTAAGGTAAGACACATCTAAACTTGTGGTAGGCTCCGACCCCTCAATGGGGACGCTTATCGGAAACAGAATGAAATCAATTGAAGATGTAATGATGGAAGTTCATCAACCACACCCTAAAATCTAACGTCCTTTCGTACAGACACAACAAAAGCACAAGAACGAACGATATTGCCCTCTCTGTCAATCTCCTTGAAACAAGATACATAACAATACGATTTTTATTATTGTAATGAATTTGGAAACACACTATTTAACAGTGGCAGAGCCCGCTTTAACATCTTAATACGAATTGGCCTACTCTCCAGGTGTATACCACGACTAGAAGTGAAAGCAGTTCCACGTTTCGATTGACTAGTGTACATACCTTATATAAGTACTCTTCCCCTTTCTTTTCTTTTCTTATAAGATAAGGTTGAGAAGGAAAAGTGGATTTGACGGAGGACGCATAGGAGAGGAAATGTTATCTTTCAATGCGTCTCCTCCGCCGTTTATTATAGACTAGTGGCCTGCTCCGGCTTCGCACGGGTATAAATCTGATAAATGTCGTAGGTTTCAGCCTGCGTTTGATGCAAAGTAAGTGGAATTATTTACATCACATTAGAAACCTAAAAAAAAAACAGTATTTTTCCACTATTTAATGGATATAATTGTACATATAAACCTTCCTCTTTAAACACTCTATCTGTTGAAAATAACCGCATCAAAATCCGTTGCGTAGTTTTAAAGATTTAAGCAGTCAAGGGTACATACAGACAGAGAAAGCGACTTTGTTTTATACTAAGTAGTGATAGGCAACATCTGCAATTGCGAGATGCCTATAGGCACCTATTACTTCACTATTTCAGCGATTTTAGATGGCAGCTAGCTCGTTTTTCACCTTGTAATATAAAAAGGTAATGTTTTCACATCGCAAAAGTCTAATGAGTCGATTCAATCATTGTCCTCTTTGTTTCGCGAAACATTCTCGTTTCATCGCGAAATGAGAATAAAAAATAATAAAAAAGGGACTGTCGGTGTAAGAGATAATCGGTGATGAGATCTCGGCAGTGGGATGATTGCATTGTTTGTAAATGAGAGATCCCGCAAATAAAACAAAATGTTCATTTGGTATTGCTTTTTCTATTGTAGAACAATGTTTTATTATTTAAATAAAGTATTACTATATACTTCCTGGACATTTAGAAAAAGTCTAGAAGTTTAGAAAAGTCCTTTCAACATCCTGTAGTTTGGACTGTGCATGGATATATCATTATGTGAATATCTTATTTATATGTACATATTCTCTTTTGCCGCGACTTCGTCTGCAGAACTATACGGACATTAAACTCGTGACAACGAATCCTAAATACACAAGTGATTACAACAAAAATAACCATTGGCGCTACTCCCTCTCTCTCTCATGGCGCTATCTCGCTCATACGCATTCAGATACGTAGTATATATGTAGATCTCTCGGCTCTAACGCAGCGAGACCCGACCGTAACGCTACATTTTTACTAAATGTCACCCGCTATCATCAATGTATAACACGTTGTCACGTCAAAAAGGTGTTAAGTATGTCATATGTTATTCGATACTATGTTCTATATAGTAGTTAATGCAATGAGATGTGTTGAACTGTTGCGGAGTTATCGAGTAACGTCACGGGAATTGTTAAAACTTTCGATATCATATGTGTTCTATATATACGCTAAATTTGGTTAGGACACGTTGTGCCGTTCTGAAGATACCTAGTAATAAACATCTATCCATACATGCATACATTTAAACATTCGCAAGTATATCGGTAAGAGTAGGATAGTAAGATAAGATTGTGTATTGTAAACCACTTACCATTACTGCCTACAGCACAGTTGCTATGTAAGAAAGACATTCTACTGTTCAGTTCAATAAAGTTTTTTTTATATTATAAGGTGGCAAACGAGCAAGCGACCGCTACCTATAGACATCCGCTATTGCAGATGCGTTGCCTACCCTTAATTGACGGAGAAGAAGACACAAAATGAGTATATCCCATTTTCCTATGCGTCCCCTCCTCCGTCAAATCCACTTTCCCTTCCCATCCTTTCCTTATAAGAAAAGTGTGGGAAGGGAAAGAGGATTACAATAAGGCCTCCGGCACCACACTCATAAGACTAAACGCGGAATTATATTCACTTCACGCTGTCGCTGTCTTGTGTGTGGTCGTGGTATTACACCGGGTGAGCCAATTCGTGCAACCGATGTTGTAGTTGCTGGCGTCTACCACTTTTAAATTTATATTGATTTTTGCTTTATATTGAAATTAAATATAAATAATATTATTCCACTTTCCTACATCTACGTTTACTGCAAATGCTTTGTCGGGTATTAAGTATACTGGGGATGTTAAACGGCAGATATTAACAGTCAAGAGGCTGCCTTGCGGCGTTAACGAGCATCTCCAAACCCCTTGGATTGTGGGGATTGTGTTTGTAATCTTTATATTTATCTCCCTTCGTTCCTTCCCAATGCTTCAATTTAATGCTGAGATGTATAAGATTAAAATAATGAGCAGGGGCAAAAGGACGATGAATATGATTGAAAATAATTGTATTTTAATTTTTTAGGCGTAACTTAAACGATTTAATAGTTGGACTTTCAGTATTTGTACTGCTGATGATTTGCGGATAATATTTTGACAGGCGCAAAATTGTGAAGTTCAATATATTTTCATAAACAAAGTTGGTTTGTTCATCATTTTAAACTTATTTTGACTTTAAGGAAATAAATGAGAAAATTGATCAAATTGCTGTTAGAAAAACAAAATTACAAATCTCTAAAATCCAATCAATATATGTACTGGTAGTTATGAAAGCCAATACGAAATGCCTATTGAAACTTTTCGAGTTATTTTAGCTGAATGGTGTATAGAACTGATGTATTCACGGCGTGTAATGATTCAACGTTGCGAATCATTGACCCATTCGAATGCACGGCTGGCGCGATGGTTGCAGGTCATTAACAATGCTCTCAGCTAATTGATTACCATTATTATCTAATAAATGTACTATTATGCTTGTACATATATATATACTATTTCACGGTAGATTTGTGTGAACTCAGATTACATCTGAGTTCCTTTGTAAGATTAAAGAAGGGGAGATAATACTCCGTATTAGATCATATAAGCAACGTTTACGTTTTAAGTTTTGGTCAACAGATGTCTTACAAATATCAGCTGTGATTTATCTCGTGCTAAAACTTTCTCCAAATATTACTATGAATCTCAATCAGTTATATTTCGATCATTGCTCTGCTGCAACCATTATCATTTACTTGCTTTCCTTTGTTAGGCATATATATATTAGTTTATTGGTGTCTAGCATTGGCGCGCAAATCGAAAGTATAAAGGGTGTTAACAATTATGTATTACATCAAATTTGAAAGAGAATGACAGTAAATGGAACTATGTTATCTTGTCTGTTTCACTTGGACAGCAATTCGCTTTGGTACAAGTTCATAATTCATCACGTCGCCAACGCCATTATCGGAATGAAGAGCATTTCATTGCGAGCGTCCGCGTCTCGTTCCAAATTCCAGCCCTGCTCGATGTTTTGTCAAAGTTTAACCTGAATTATCCATTCATTCTAACCATTCTGCCATTTATAAAACCATCAACTCTAATTAAAATATATTTTTGTCTTATTCGTTAACAAGTTTGCAAGTTTGAAGTCGCTTTAGTGATTTTATTTCTATTATTATGGAATATAGAGAAGAGTCTTTGTGACTAAAAATAGTTTAGTTTAAGTTTTAAGATAGAAACTGTTGCTCACAAAAAACATTATCTTACAGTAGTATGGAAGTAAGATTTTTTTTTAATTTTTTAAATCATCTATACATGTAATAAAATAGGATTGTCTGTTTGTTTATTGAAATAACCGTTTATTACTACATGTATATGAATATACATATGTATACGGTACATACCCCAATATAACCATTTTTAAAATTTTTGTCTGTCTGTCTGTTTGTTCCGGCTAATCTCTAAAATGGCTGGACCGATTTTGACTGGACGTTTATTGGTAGCTATCTGATGTAATAAGAAGTAACTTAGGCTACGTTTATTTTAGAAAAAGAACTCGCGGACGGAGTCGCAGGCGACAGCTAGATCCCAAATACATTTGCTGTTTTATTGTACAATATAGAAAACATAAATAATGAAAGATTGTCACTGAAACCGTACATTTCGAATGAATCAAGAATTCTACACACGTACCACGTAAATTGGTGGGCTTTGACATAAAAAGAAAAAACAAAACGAGCCGTTTCCATTTGTCACTGTGTACTGTAATACTTAGATATTTGATTTGTTGCCCCCAACTGAAGTTGTCAGTGTTATTGATGTGTAGCGAAATTGGAAAGTTCAAACGCACTTATCTCGCAGATTTAGATAGCGGGGCAATTTATAAGGGGGATTCCTCCCCTAAAGTGCGCTCTTGACAGGACGCACGAGGCCGACACTGTCGCCTTCAAATATTTTGATGCGTAATAGTTGAATCTCATGAAAACTAAACGAGATTTACAAAAGAACACCTTCGGTATAAAGCTAATGATTTTAACATTCAGAATATGAGGTATAAAATACGAACCATCTTAATTTTAATTTTAATAATATTATAAATGCGAAAGTTGGATAGTCAGATAGATACGTGGATGTTTGTTACAGTTTGTTTGCTTTGAGCGCTGAACGGATCTCGATGAAATTTGGCATAGAATTAGAGGATAGTCTAGAAGAACACACAGGATACTTTTGATATCGGAAATGCTTACGGTTTCCGAGGGTTACGTAGTTTTTTGTTATTTATTTTATAATTTCGTAACGGTTCAACATATATTACAAAAATTTTGCACATATATAGAATATAGTCTGTAACTGTAACACAGGATACTAAGTTTTATTAAAATACGCGCGGACGCAGTCGCGGGCGATGGCTAGTAATATTACAAATGCGAAAGTTTAGATGCATGGATAGATTGATGATTGTTACAGTTCATTGCTTAAATGAATGAAAGATGAAATTTGACATAGATGTAGAGGATAGTCTATAAGAATACATAGACTACTTTTGATTCCGGAAATAGCTACGGTTTCCAAGGGATACGTAGTTTTTTCTTTTTTACATATTTACCCGATAAATCCGCAACGGCTTAACATATGTTATTGAGATTTTGTACAGATTTAGAACAAAGTCGGGAATAACACATTGGATACTATGTTTATTCAAATCTGCGCGTACTTAGTCGTGGGCGACTGCTAGTGTGAATAATAATTGAAAAAAAAAACAGCTACTATTTTAGTTACTTTACCATTACCTAACTAAATACTATCCATGTAGATAAACCAACCTTAAAATACACAAACCAATGTTCTTTTACGTATGATAAATGAACCATATTTTATAGCTATGACAACAGAGATCTTTGTAGAATGTTCTGATATTGCGTTCCAAGCTCCATACTTGCGCTAAACGCGATAAACGTTGAGTCTGTTATTCCAACGATTTTAACAGCTTGCAGTCATTCCACCATAGAAACGTACTGTTATCGATTATTTCAATTTTGCTGTAGGCAGACGAAGAACTAAAATTCTATATAATCTTTACGACTAACATGTACAAAATCCTTAGGAACATACGTCTAATTTCTGAACTTTCACCGCGAATCCTTTCTTCTGTCCTATTTTAGAAGTCTTCAAGTGCTCTTTTGTAATTTAGGCTAAATCGAAGTACCATCTGGTACGGTCTTTTATGGCAGAGTCATTAGGTGCCTTATAATTGAATTTTGTCAACCGTAGGCGACATATAAGCCATGGGTCCTATTCATCATACATTATGTAATATCACGGACCATCAGCAAGAGAGGTCTTGTCACTATACAGGAATTCAAGTGTCATGTGACGAAGCTATCGACATTTCTTTATATTATAAAAGTCAATAAAGCAACCGTATCCATGTTATTCTGTAATACCCATGCATTTTGGGTACATCGAAAATTTGGGCGACAACAATTGTATATAGAATTTAACAAAGGACAAATTTAACTAATAATATTACACATGTTTGATTGCATTCCATCTTCACCTTGATCACATCGTACAATTGCAATGGAAAGAGACAATCAACCGAATCGATTTAATTAAGATCAATCAATTGTAAGGGCGATGGATCGCGCTGCGGATTTCTAGGAATGCCTCCAATTCCGTTCAGCCATTCGGCAAGATGAATATTTATGTGCAAAGACCTGTCCGGGATAATTGCTGCTTCACTGCCGATGTATTGCTAGTTCTGTTCTGGCCTTTTATATTTTTCAATCAGCAATTATTTTAATAGCTTCAATACTTTAAATTACCATATGACCTCTTTATTTATGGGACAGTTTAAGTATTATATAAGCACTATGAGGGTACGGGGGTCTTTGCTTTGCTTACCTTTTATGACAGAAGGAGAGTCTAGATGATGATTACGTCATCAAAAGTTAGCATAATTTTTATTTCTAGAATTACAACCGATTCTCATGAAACAATAAAACCAGAATGCATTAAAATAAAAATGCACATATATAGCAATACATACGTAAGCAAGAGGGGAAGAGCTTTGCTTACTTTTCATGATATGGGAGTGGGTTAAAAATTGTAATAAATCTCCTTACGTTATACTTGAATTGCCTCTATACACTCTTGTGTGTTATTAATTGATTTAAGACCAGGTTTAAATATTTTTTTTTGTTGGTATTGGTCTGATTTATTATGCGTAAGCTGACGATACGTTATATAGGAATACCCACATTAGGGCAATACACTACAGTATTGTATTGTAATTCTTCCGGGCAATGCCTGGCATGAACAGTTATATGACCATACCACCAAGTAGTTTTGTTTGTTTAAGACAAAATTAATAAATGCAGCCTGTAACATAAACACCACAGACAAATTATCACGCGCACGTGGAAGCGTAAAAACTTAATTTTTCGTGGCCAACCGCATTTAGGAACTTAAAAATTTCCAGTCGTTTACAACAGTTTATGAGCTCACTCGCCCGGCTTAAACTTTGCTGCAATGAAATTCAACAAGTTTATATTACGTAGCCGAATAATTATGGTAACGGACGCTACACGGAACAAGTTGAGTTACTTGTTGTTATAATATAATAATATTTCCGTATAACTTTTGTTCTAATAGTTTATCTTATTACCAACTTTTTTCGAGATTAATATTAACTGACTTAATTTATTATCTACTGTAACCTAAACCAGCGCTTGACCACCCCATATGATGTTAAGAGGCGATGTGATTCAATAATGGTGCGTACTAGCTTAGTAGATGACTTTTCGTCATACTCTTTCAGACACCCACGTCATACTTGGACGGGAAAACAGCCGCTCTCGTGACTCACGTTGAAAACTGATGTTGGCTGTTAATTTAATTGTTTTTGAAGCTATACAGGAAATACGACATAACAACAATAATTTAATCTACATATTGGGTATCGCGGTAATAATTTGTACACCATCCTTCATAATATTATATTTAATAGTAGGCACAGTAAATTTTTAAACAGTGGTAGAGCCCGCTTTAGCATCTTCCCATGAAAAGGTCGGCTCACCCGGTGCAATACGACCACACAGAAGTCAGGCGTCAAGTCGAAGCAATTCCGCGTTTTGTCTTATGAATGTGCGTACCGGACGCCTAATTTTAGTCCTCTTCCCCATTAAAACGACAAAGGATGTGAAGGAGAAAAGGATTTGGTGGAGGGTGGGACGAATAGGTTTGGGAATATTTTTCTGTTCTGTTGATTAAAGGTAGGCAAAACATCTGCGAACGCGGTCTATTGGCAACGCTTTGATAGTTTGGCGAATTTAGGTGACCGCTTGCTCGTTCGTCACCTTGTACTATATAAAAAACACAATGATTCTGAAGCTGGTGATTAAATTTAGATCCGTTAAGTTAAAATTTGTATGTATTATTTTAACCAAATTTATATTTCCGAGTTGCATTATCCGTTTCGTAGTCTTAATAACAGTAGGTGACAAACAGCAACGAAAGTGACAAGATATTGTTATTGAAGGGTGTTTGTGTTTAGATTATATTTTTGGAATCAGTTTGTTTGAAAATCTTATTTTTTGTTTGTTTTCGTCACACACGATTTCATTCATTCTAACAAGTACTGATTGTGTTTAAATTTAACATCGTTACGTCGTCGCCACCCTATATATCGACAAGATATAATAATGTTAATTTTACGCGTGAACCTAATGGTTAACCAGTTTAAGTATACGGCAAACGAGCAAGCGGTGACAATTACCACTCACCCTGATGAAGGCATCAGGGTGAGTGGTAATGGGATTGTTTCGCGGACGCGGCCGTCTCTCACTGTGAGAGAGAGACGGGCTGTGAGAGAGAGATTCTCAGTGAGAGACGGGCCGATTGGCCCGAAACTAGTCGGTGCCGACACAGGACAAACGCGTGAGTGTTTAGCCGTTTCATATACTAGCTTATAATTATCTCACGAAAGTTTAAATAATTTAATAGATGTTGAATCAGTGTCAGAATAAGCCTGCAATATGTAAAATTTTAAGTTCGAGACCATTGAATTAAAATTTAACATTGGTGCTATACGCAATTATTGTTATTTTAATGAGATCGACGTATGAAGGAATAAGGATGTTACACTAACATATAGTCCTAGTTAAGCAAGTGTGTAAATTAAGAATGTTATCAGTCCTATCGTAGTCTATAATAATTTATATACAAGAAATAAAAGCGTACTAAAAATTTTTAATTGCACAATCCATTAGGAAGCAAGTAATAAAAGTTTCTCATTAAATATGCGGTTGAGCTCCTGCACACACCGTAAAATTAAATTACAGTAATTATTGTATAAACAATCACGTCTTTACTTTATTGAGTAATAAAATTTGGTTTATTTATTATATCAGTTGGTGTAATGTGGAGAGTTGCACATACGTTGCATATAAACTACAAGAATTTGTAAGTATTTAAAGAATAATTTTTATTCATTCTAAAGATTTAAATACATTTTACATGTGTTAAGGATAATTGATTATCTTTGTATAATATGGTTTTAACTTAGATTATAGTTTTCACAATAGGTTCAGAATATTAATTATGTATTAACTGTAGCTGAGATGAAAGGAGCATTGCTACTTTTATAAAATCATGATTGCACAAGTTCAGAAAGAGGTACGGACCAGAATAATTTCTTCACACGGCCAACAACGACCTTAACTATGTCTTTGATGATAGGTGCTCCTAATTCTGTTATCAACTCTTTCCAGCTGTGATCAAGCAGATCCAGAAGAGGCTTGGCTGTAGACAAAAAAATTGTAGTCTGTAAATTTTGATATCAATTAAATATTAATCAATTTCTTCTAAGGAATTCCAACATTCTTAAAGCTAAGACTTCTGCTTCTACTTTCTTAAAATCTTAATTTTTTAAAGAAGGTGTAAACGAGCAGTGTGAATACCGAGGGGATCATCGACGCCCATGGACGTCTGCAATACCAGAGGAACTGCAGATGCGTTGTTGGAATTTGAGAAGGTGATACGCTCGCTTCTTGAAGGACCCTTAATCGTAGCGTCGACACCGTCGATGATAGACCATTCCACAATTTGTAAAGTCATTTATTTAGAAAATTTATTCGACTTACCTCTAGTAGCATCTCCACCGTAAAGATTTTCTGGCATAAAATAGACTTTGTTGACTAGATCATATTTGTAATCGTAGCTTGTGATCTTCCAATGCTTATCGCCTTTGTCATCAGTGATCGTATTATATTTAATATCGATAGTGACGGCAACTTTATCTGAAATTTTACAAATATTATACATAACATATGTAACATATTGAATCATATTCATATATCGTTTCAATTAAATTCTAAATTAAGCAAAGATTTATCAATTTACCTGTTTTCAATTGCACGTTTCCTTCTCCTTCGGCGGGTAGGATGAGGATCTTTCCGCTTAATGTATAAGTACCGTTAGCATATAGAGGAGTTTCCAAATCTATGTGTAAATTCGATTTCGCTTCATCAAATCTGAAAAGATTGTCAACATGAAGTTACTAAGAAAGTTCTACCTTAATCATAAAGTAGAAACTAGAAAGGAATCAAAAGGAGCAAAGCTATTTTTTCAAAACATTTAAAGATTCACTAGCTTCTGTCTGTAAAAACAAAGGAAATATAGTAATCATTATTTATTAGGCTATACTAATTTATAGGCAATATCACCCAGGGATAGTGTTGCTTCCCGACGGTAAAAGAATTTTTCAAATCACTTCAGTAGTTTCAGAACCTGAAGTTCTTTTCTACTAATTATGTTTATAACTCACGTTTGTTAACTTATTTTGGAATTAATTAACTGTTTTAGTTTGTGATTAAATATTTAATTTTAATTTCTATCCCAAATAGAGTTGCCAAATAGGCGGGCGCCCGTAAAAATTAAGCCTGTGCGCGGACCCCACGTGAGTGGGATAAGGCCAGGGAGCGATGAGTTTCAGAACGTATTCGATGCCAACAAAGAAATATTTTCTCTTTATAATTATTACAGAGATGTAAACATAATCGTATTTTTTTACATTATAAGGTACAAACGAGAAATTGGTCACCTGAATTCGCAAAAATAGCGAAGTCACCCATATATGTAAATCCGCTATTGCAGATGCGTCGCCTACCTTTAACTGACAGAGAAAGAGACACACAAAAGTATATCCCCCTTTCCTATGCGTCTCCTTCTCCGTCAAATCCACTTGGCCTTCCCATCCTTTTCTTATAAGAAAAGTGTGGGAAAGGAAAGAGCATTACAATAAAGCCTCCGACACCACACTTATCAGACGAAACGCCGAAATACTTCCACTTGACGCCTGTTTTCTGTGTTGACGTGGTATTACACCGGGCGAGCCAGCCCATTCGTGGAACACATGTTGTTACTGGCGTCTACTGTTAAACTGTCTGTTAACTGTGACTCTATTTTGTATTTTCTACAATTGACAAAATATGTATAATGTATAAAAGAAACTTACTCTATAGCCTTGAAAGTACAATGACTTAAACCATAAATGTTCATATCCCTGAAGGTTAGTTTCATATCACCCTGGTCGGCTGTTGTTTCTTTTATGTGTAATGGGTCACTGGAAGGGATACCAAGTTCGGATATTCCCGGTGCGATAAAAGGTAAAGCCGCATTTGCACTGGATTTAATACATTCACTATCAGAAAGCTTGCATGGCTTTATAAATGGTGCTGAAAATATATGAAATTGTATTATTGTAAAGCTTACATTCACCATGATTTATTATTTTAATTACAAATCTAAATACAAATACAAATTTAATTTTATTAGTAATAAAATTACAGGTCATAACATTATTATTTTTATAACACAAGGTGGCAAAAGAGCAAGTGGCCACCTGAAAACGCAGAACTAGCGAAGTGACAGCTGCCCATAGACATCCGCAGATGCGTTGCCTACCTTTAATCAACGAAGGAGGATAGGCACTGAACTAGACTATTTGTTCTTCCTATGCATGTCCTCCTCCGTCAAGTCCACTTCTCTTTCCTATCCTTTTCTTGTAAGATGAGGGTGGAAAGGGAAAGAAGACTAAAATTAGGACTGCAGCACTACACTAATCAGACGAAACGCAGAATATCTTCCTCTTGACGCCTGTCTTCTGTTTGGTCGTGGTATTACACCGGGCGCGCCTGCCCATTTGTGCGAAGATGTTAAAGCAGGCTCTAAAGTCTCATTCATTATTATTTTGTTAATACACTAGCAGCTATTTAGCTCATGCGTGTGTCGAAAAGTTTGGAGATATGTTATCGAGATTTTTTGAGAGAGTTTTTTGATGGACTACATTCTCAGGGTGCTTATTCCATGCGGAGATCACTCTATTAGCCAAAAAATACTTCCAAGATTTCGTTTAAGAACATTTCCCAAATTGTAATTTTCTTTTTGATATTCCCTATTTATGAATAGATGACTACATAATTAGATTATCAGTTTAGTTATTTATATTTCATCAACAGCACTACGTCTCCAGTGCGTAGCTCGAAGCCTACTCTAAAATTTAGGGTAACTATGTCAACCACGCTGGCCCAGTGTGGGTTGGCTGTCTTCACATATATCTTTAAATTAATTCCCAGGTATGTGCAGGTTATATCATGTTGTTTTCTTTCACGGTTACAACGTCGGCTAAATGTACATATAAATTTTAAATACTTGAAAATTACATTGGTACATGGGATTCGAACTCAGGACCTGCTGATTAAGTCAAGTACTGAACCCCCTTTTTTTTAAGATAGGAATGCGTTACGCATCCCAGGTGCCTTGAGGAAGGACACACTGGGTATGTGGGACTCTCTCCACATCCATGGCCCTCATGTAAAGGAACGCGGAGCCTACCCACTAAAACCCCCCTGATTCCCTGAGTTGACCTTTACCGGAGCGCGGGCACATTACAAAATATTCATCACGCGCCCCGATAGGGACCGGCTGGACGCTTCTTCTTTTTGAGCCAAAGACGCTCAATCTACATTTAATACAACAAATGTAATAATTATGATGTAATATTTCAGACACATAATGTGTTTTTATTTTAAAATATCTCTACTAACCCTATGGGTACTTTTGACGAGTGAAACTCGTCATCGATATGAATAATCAAAGTAACAGATGACGAGCCTGGCTTGTCCTTGGAATATAACATCACAGTAAAATTAAATACATTCAATGTGTTAAAAATTATCAAATAGATCGGGACTCAAGGTAGGCTGTAATTAATAAACTTTTCTTTATAACTTACCCACAGCACCATTAGCTTCAGATAATAAAAATGTTAAAAAAGCAAACAGAAGTGTCTTCATTGTTATTAATATTCCAAGTCTTAACGTTACGAAAATGAAGTAAAGACTGGTGTCATCTAGATGATATTTGGCCATTATATATGAGATTTTTGTTAGAATTCTTATTTAAAAACTTTTTTATGACGTTTTCATTATAACAAAGTAATTAACAAGGATCCAAAAAAACTGACAAAAGCCCGGTTCACATTATTCCAATACAGTAAGCCATTAGTTAATATAATAATAATTCATTTCGTCTCACTGTCACTGTAGTCTTGACGTTTCGACTACTTGTACTGTACTGGCGTCATGTAAACACTATCATAATCACAGTTCTTTCTATACCAGTGTGACTGGCTTACTGTACTGGTATAATGTAAACCGGGCATAGTCTTTGAAAATTTACATATATGGAAATGATTCGCCTGTCTATGGATTGCACCTAAATATCTTATCGTCTCCTTACTTTATACCTGAGTTCAATAACACATCGGTCAACAATAAATACACTACATATAAAGTTAAGTTATTCAAATAAATCTGTTATAGAGCGGACACTAGAATGAATTGATACAATTTGATTGCAGCGTTCAAGGAAAACAAAGTAGTAAATAAATGCCACTTGCTTAGTCTCAGACTCGACACTTGTGGGTAATTCAATTTCTTCGTGTGTTATATTGATACAAAGGGAATTTCTTTATTAAATTAAATAAATAGATGGAGAATCGGTGGCGTTAAGCTCTTGACTTGTAATCTGCCGGTCTTGGGTTCGAATCCCCGCCATGAACCAATGCGTTTTTCGATTTTCAAACTCTGTGATAAGAAATTCAAAGATATGTGTGAAGTCAATCCGCACCCTAGCGTGGTTGTCTTAGGCCTAGTCACTCCTAACTTAGGATAGGCTCCGAGCCCCTTAGTGGGCACTTTTAATGAGCTGATGATGAGCTGGTAGTGATGTTGCTTGTATCAGAATCACGATCTTCAAATTCTTTACAGAAGACAACTTACTAGGAAAAACCTTGTTGTTTATACCAAAATTAATTTTATTTGTGATGCGGCTCTGGTGCTATGTGGCCAGTACGCAACCAACCTTTTTGGATTGTTTTTTATTCTCCATTGTTTACTTTTATTTTGATGATTTTGATATTTTTGTTGTCTTTTGTTTTGTAGCAGAACATTGTTTTATTTTTATAACTTATTTTACATCTAAATAATTTATCTTTTTACATTAAGTGTTTTTTGTATTTTATTTTGCGATTGTGACATCGTAAAGTTTTATTAGAACCAATTTGGTTCCGCTAGAGTTACGGTAACACAAGTATAATGACGATGAAGTTATATTATTCTAATTGTATATATTAAAACAAAAAAAAAGTGTTGAGGTCATACTCATTAATATTTATTAATTTTATAATATAATTGTACATATACGTATAAAAAAATTGTTTCATGAAATCTGTCAGTATGATTTTACTGTGGAATCTTGTTCATCATCAGCTCACTGTACGTCCCCTGTGGAATCTTGTTGCTTATTAATTTTATTAACTTTCTTTATTTAGTTTATTTAGCTTATATTAATTTGATTAAAGTAATACATTTTGGATTTACTTTAAATCTGGAATGGAATACGCATAGATTTACTGATTTTTTATATCACAAGACACATTGCTCTTATTTTTTTCCAGGAGTATGATAAATTAATTAACTATTATTTTACCGGTGGTAGAGCCCGCTTTAACTTCTTAGCAAGAATGGGCCGGCTAGCCCGGTGTAATACCACGACCACACAGAAGACAGGCGTGAAGTGGAAGCTATTCCACGTTTCGTCTGATGAGTGTGGTGCCGGAGGTCTAACTTTAGTCTTATTTCCTTTCCCAGCCTTACCTTACAAGGAAAGGATAGGAAGGGAAAGTGGACTTGACGGTGGAGAATATGCACAGGAAGAGGAAATATTCTCTTTCAGTGCGCCTCCTCCTCCGTCGATTTAAGGGAGGCAACGCATCTGCAATTGCGGATGTCTATGGGCAGCGGACACTTCGCTATTTCAGCGATTTTAGGTGGCCGCTTGCTCGTTTGTCACCTTGTAACATAAAAAAAAAAATTTAATGTGTGGTAGAAAATGCCTAAAGGCATTAAGTCCGCCATTTTTACTTGTTTTGTGTTAAAATAGATAAAAAATACATGAACATTTTAACAATGGTAGTCGCCAGCAACAACAATAATAAGGAAATAATAAGGAAAGGATAAGAATGGGAAGTGGATTTGATGTCGAAGGGAACTCCTAGGAAAGGTCATTATTATCATTTTGTGCGTATCTTCCTTAGCTGACAAAAGGTAGGCAAACGCAACTGCTATTGCGGATGTCTATGAGCAGCGGTCACTTATCTATTTCAGCGCATTCAGGTGGCCTCTTCCTTGTTTCCCACTTTGACCTTATTGATTATAATTCTAGGTTAGGTTAATGTAAAACAAAAACGCTATTGAATCCTCTATTTAATCTTTAAGTATTTTAATTGGCTATTAATTGTAATAACAATCCCTTCGTAGTATTTCGAATTATTATAAGTAACAAAGAACTGTTTTTTAAAACCATTTTAAGGTCTGCTGATTTCTGTACTTTTGATAATGTAATGTTTTATATACACTTAATATACACTAAAATATATAAATGTATATACACCAAATATTTTAAAGTGTGAACAAGTCGGATGGCAATCGAATGCTTTGAGTGGAAACTGTTGAATATTGTATGAAACAGATGCACTTGGTACCAGCGAAGACAGATGATATTTCCTTCCAAAACATCTCTGGGCAAGATAAAATATGTACGCTGTTTTCACATCGATTTCGTACTCGTATATCGATTTATGAGAGTTTCAAGACGTTATACAGAAATATAATAAATATTCAACTATATATGTAAATACTCGTATTAGTTACGGAGAGTTAATCCATCCTTTACATTAGAGGTTTAAAAATAATTTCCATAATAAGAATTTAACAATTCACTCTACACTTTATTCCTTATATTTAGAAATTACCAACATTATTTACAATTACTTTGGTAAGATAAAGTATGTATACAGATAAAAACGAGGTCTGGAATCTATTCATTACAAAATATAAGTGGAAGACAATAAACATATAAATATTACAATGTTATATATTAAAAAGCTATTAAATTACATTGTCAACGATCACATATATCTGTTTTTTTTTTATGTATTATAGGGTGGTGAATTCGCCGAAATCCTAAAGAAACCGCTACCCATAAAAATCGCAATTGTAAATGCGTTGCCTACTTTTAATAGAAAAAAGAAGAGACATACAGAAAGATAACATTTCCTCTTATTGTTTTTTCCTCCATTAAATCTACTTCCGCTTCCCATCCTTTCCATAAAAGAAAATAGTGGGAAAGGAAAGAGTAAACTAATATATAAAACGGCTAAACACTCACGTTATTGTCCGGTGTCGGCACCGACTAGTTTCGAGCCCATCGG
>JAAOEG020000003.1:6565458-6581338 GCA_011763625.2 Papilio bianor
GAAGGGCCCCCGATGGGCTCGAAACTAGTCGGTGCCGACACCGGACAATAACGTGAGTGTTTAGCCGTTTTATATATAAGTTTATAATTATGTCTCACGAAAGGAAAGAGTACTAAAATTAGGCCTCCAGCACGCACACCCATCACACGAAAAAAGGAATTGCTACCATGTAACGCCTGCCTTTTGTGGTCGTAGTATTGAGGTGGGCGAGTCGGTCCATTCGTGCAACAAATGCAGAAAAAGTACTTTGGCGTTAGATATAAGTTGTGTTCAAACTTTAACTGTCTCATTCAGATTCGTTCCATGATTATTTAAAGGTTAACGTTTGTTATTAATCTCCTTATAAACCTGGCTCTGCCTCGCATTGTAATCGCTGTGGGGGCGACCCAACCATGTGTCAAGTTATATTTTATTTTTCCTGCTCATTCGATATTTAGGTGACCGCGACGTCTGCTGTCATTGCGCTGCGATAATTGCGAGGACTATATAACAGCAGGGCAATTCACACCAATTTTTTTTATATAATCTTAATTTTTAATTCTTAATCTCACGAATATTATAAATGCGAAAGTTTAGATTGATGGATGTTTGTTAGAGTTTGTCGCCTAAACTGCTGAACGGATCTCAATTAAATGTGGCACACATGTAGAGGATAGTCTGGTATAATACATAGGTTACTTTTGATGCCAAAAATAGTTACGGTTCCCGTGGGTTACATTGATTTTACTTTTCAATTAATAAATATGCCATGGTTCAATATATCTTATTGAGGTATCAAACCTCAATAAGATATATTGTTCAGTTATAGATAATAGTCTGGATTACCACATAGGATATTAAAATTTATTCTAAATACGAGCGGAGTCGCATGCGACTGCTAGTTAAAGAAAAAAATGTACATTTATTCTTTAAAAAATATGAAAAATAGCTTGTATGAATCATAATATTTCTTTGTAGACCCACTGTGTTTTAGCGTCGCATTGAAGTTTCCATGTTTTGAGATCGCGCTTTTAAGTTGACGATAAGGGAAATGTGTGTCAGTTTAAAAGGCACAGAAATAAAACGCTCTTGATGTTTTATTTTGTTGATGGTGTTTGTTTTATAAAAGAACCAGTCTCCGATGAACTATTATTTCGTGAATCATCTTTCTTTTATTACTATTTGTTCGACTTAAGTAGTGTTTTTCACTAATATATAGCTATTTCACGACTTGTAATCATTACTTTTTATGTGTTGTGTGGTGTATTCAAATTGTCTTTAACTTTCACACACTTAATCAATCCTTTCAAAGAAGACATCCATTAAAATAATTATTCAATACGATATTTTTACCGTCGTAAATACACAACTCGTATTGACTTAAAAATCTGCGCAAATTAATTATTAAAATATGTAAAATTAATTCGGTAAAGAATCAACGCTCGCAGAGTAAATCTATAAAAGATATATTTTGACACCTATTTCTTCTCCTTCTCAGCCACATCACGCCCACTGCTGGACCAAAGATCGCCACGTTGGTGTTTCCTGTGCCATCCAGATCCATACACTCGCAACCTTGACCAAGTTGTCGGTCCATTAAGAGGAAGGCCTACTCGAAGGGTTACTCGTGGTAACATACAATAACACCTTACTAATGTGAAATTTTAGATGGATGGATGCATGGATGGTTATATGTTAGAAGTTAATATCCAGAACTGTTCAACGGTACTGATCTTTGCTATAGATATAGAACATAGTCTGGAAAAATACATAGAGTACTTATTTAATAAGTTTCATTTTAATTCGACGCGGACGAAGTAGCGGGCATAAGCTATTAATAACATACAGACAAGATAATTATAGCTTTTATGTCGATAATGCTCTGTACGATATATTATTC
Organism: Papilio bianor; assembly: GCA_011763625.2. Taxonomy (NCBI): domain Eukaryota; kingdom Metazoa; phylum Arthropoda; class Insecta; order Lepidoptera; family Papilionidae; genus Papilio; species Papilio bianor. The sequence goes on from JAAOEG020000003.1 coordinate 6,567,338, forward strand.
TTAATTGTTGCTTTGTTACTTTTCTACACTTAATTATTCTTTGACTATATATTCAAGGAGGTGTTTAATGTGTTAAAACTATTCTGAGGAACCCTTTGCTTAAGGCTTCATTACTACGAAGTGCACTCGACGGTGCCCTCTCACGAGTTCACATTATAATTATTCAGAAAGTTTTCTCTCTATTTATGTTGAGAAAGCACGCGTGTGTTACGAGGATACGTTATCAAAGAGATCTTTTGTGAGTCATGTTTATAGCTGACTGGATCCCCTTTTACTTTATAAGAAAATAATTTCATAATTAAATAATATTTTGAATTAAATACTTTTTTCTATTTCCCTGTGTGAGTCTGTAACGTTGTAATAATTAAATAAAATACACTTAGGAAGAACTGTATCTGCGTTATCGACTAACTTTATCTCCAGTAGTGTAAATAAATTTAAAAATGCATTTTGCTTTAGAAAGTTATTGTTACAGAACCTTTACTGAACTTAATATTACTAATAATATAAATGAGAAAATTTCAATGTATGAATGTATGTTACAGATCTCCAGAACGGATCTAGATGAAACATGGCAAAGATGTAAAATAATCTGAAAGAAAATATGAGCTATTTTCTAAGTTTTCTTTGATTCCACGCAAACGATCGGTGTCGCGGGCCAAAGCTAGTAGAAAAAACAACCAGAAGAATCATTTTTTTCCACAATAACAACTTATATTCCAAATAAGTAATTTTACTAACAATTTCTATTTAAGTTAATTAATTTTGGTGGCCTATTTTACACATGAAATTGTTTAAAAAATAACAAACAGGGTGTAAATTTAATCTAATATTCTAATAAAAAAAGCGTTTTTAATTTTAAGTATCTTTATTATTGTGTATATAATTTAAATCATAAAAAATGTAATATGAAAGTGCAACACATATGAGTTTTAAGACAACAAATAATGCCTTAAAGTTTCGTATACGATACGGTCCCGAGGGGCATATTCATAGTACATCTTGCGCTTCGAACTTGCCACATCATTTTAATTACAACCAAGTCGCTGTTACTACAAACTTTTATCTACTTTCTACAACACCTGCTCGGTTAAAATGCTTTTGAAAATTATAGCTTTGATATAAACGTTTGCATTTTCATGTTGAAATTGCGATCGCAAATTGCACACGAAATTACAGATTGCAATACATTTTGGAACGGTTTAAAAAATGAATTTACACTAAAAGTATTTCACACGTAATAACGTAATAAATTCATTTTTGGAAGTTGATGAGTCTTATAAATCTTCTTCGGTTAAACTTAACTTTTTCTTAAAATTATCGTACCATATAACTCTAAAAATAGAGGTCCGGTGGTCAAGGAGTCAAGATCTTGAATGTACCCATGTACCAATGTGTTTTTCAATTATCGAATTTCATATGTATATTTACCCGACGTTTTTACGGTGAAGTAAAATATCGCCATGAAACTTGCACATATCGGAAAAATTTCAAAGATATGAACTGAACCAACGCACCTTAGGGTCCTTAAAGCCTATTTCTGCCACAAAGGCTGGCGATGCCTCTGCTGTTTCTCTGGTATTGCGGTTCTCCATGGGCGCCGATGATTACCCCTGTGTTCACGCCGTTCGTTTGTCACTTCTTAAAAAAAAAGCACCTTGGGCCAGCGTAGTAAGTAAGTCGTGGTCAACCTTAACTAAAGGTTGACCACGACCCTTCAATAGTAAGCGGATGATACTATGTAATTTGAATATTCGAACAAAAGTATTTACTTCTATCAATAGTCATATATTGAATTAAAATACAAAATATAAAAATAAAAAAGTTTTTAAAATAGAAATATGCTGTTTGAAATTCACAGAGAAAATATTTTACGTTAAAACTTTTCTTACGAAACGTGCATTTGTAGTGAATGCCAAGGCATAGCTCTTTTATGATCATCTTTTAGAGTGGCTTTACCGTTTGTTCGCCGAGGTGTTTTCCACTCGGAGCGATCGCGGCTTTCACCTGCATACGACGACGTTTTAAATGCTCTTAACTGAATGTTTTGTATTCTCATTTACGTGTTTTATACAGTATGTTAGTAGTCGACTGCATTCTTTATAACAGTGTTTTAACAGTGGTAGAGCCCCCTTTAACATCTTCGCACAAATGGGCCGGCTCGCCCACCGCAATACCACGACGATAGGAGACAGGCGTGAAGTGGAAGCAATTTTGCATTTCATCCGATGAGTGTGCATGCCGGAGATCTAATTTTAATCCTTTACCATCTTAATCGCAAAGGACGGGGTAGGGGATAAGGCGGGAGATGGGATGCATACTGTTAGGAATATCTCTCTTACTGTGCGTCGCCTCCTCTGGTGGTTAAAGAACGCATCTGCAAATGCGAATATTTGGGTCAGCGGTCACTTCGCTGTTGTGGTGAATTTCTTTGACCTCTTGGTCCTTCGTCACCTTGTACTATAAAAACATTTTATGTGGCATCTTAAGTTACTTTTGTTGTAACGTGGTATAAGCGTACTATGTATGGTACCTATTTACCAAATGTGATAGTAGCCTACGAATTCTGCTACGCCGTAGGCCTTTCTCTTGATCCTCTGTGCAGGCAATGTTTATGTTGCAAAGCATACTGTCGTAAAGGTTCCTTTGCGTTATTATTACACTTGAGACCTACGGTACTATGAAAAGTATACAGATTTTTAAATGATTTATTTCTGAGCGATTGTAATTTGCTTTTGATTGTTTTAAGATATTTTTTAAACAAATTGTAATAGCCACTGTATTATAGATGTTATTGGTATTTTTTAATAGAACAAGGTGATAAACGAGGAAGCGATCACCGTATTCGCATAAATAGCGAAGCGACCGTTGCCCAAAGACATCCGCATTTGAAAATGCGTTGCCTACCTTTAACCAACAGAAGAAGGGATGCACAAAAAGATAAAGATAGATAAGCCTATCCTCTCCTTCTTCTCCTCTTCCCTTATCCGTCCTACGCGGTTAGAAAGGAGTAGAGGGCTAAAATTAGGCCTCCGGCATGCATACTCATCAGAATAACGTACAATTGCTACCACTTCATAACTATTTTCCGTGTGGTCGAGGTGCACTTGGCGAGCAGGCCCATACGTGCGAAAATGTTAAAGTGGGCTCTACCACAATCAAGAAATGTGTATAACAAAACCTCTAAAATAATATTTCGGTGTCCCCTAGCTGGCTCTGTGCGTGTCTATCTAGTTCGTGGAATTCGCAACCCACCAGAATTCTTGACAGTGATGGTCAATTTGTTTTAATTGCTCGTATAATTGTCGACAGCTCAGGTCGAGATTATAATAGTATGTTTCCATTTTTAAAACGTCTGTTCGTAAAACGGTCTCAATATAGCTTTTGTACCGATGTTAGGAATAAAATGAGAAGATATTTTTCATTTTAAACGTTATGATTTCATATAAAACGGGAAAGATTTCAACTTATATCGCACATGCAAATACGTCAAAGAAAACTTTATTCGCCCGGTGCAAGGAAGACTTAACGAGCCAACAAAGCTGTTACGAGTAAAGACTTGGGATATGGTACTACTCAAAAGCGTTAAGGGATCTAATTATCTATTTCATAAAGAAAAAAATAGACAAGAGATGTTTAGAGAGGTTTTAATTCTTTAACGTCTGGTACAGTCAGTTATGAATGCGAATAAAAACAGAAGTAACCCGAAGTTAGATATAAAATTGGAATTGGAATATTTCGGGGAATCATTCAACAGATACTAACTGCACGAAACGGTTCTATTCCTTTTTTAGGTCTCAAAATGACTAAATCGTTCAGCTTTTTTTGTAACATTTTGGTTAATTTACTACTATTTATTTTTTCATTCCAATTAAGCTTTAGGCTTGTACTAGGATGCAGCTTACGACAATAGTTGAATGGTGCGATTCGAACTCGCGACCACATGATCGGAAATCCGTATCCTTAACCATTAGGCTATTGGCATACATTAGCTTTGAATGGTTACTAATCGCATTCACGGCTGTGGCCTACGAGGATACCATATTTATATTTAATGATATATATGTTTGCTTTTTAAATTTACACATATTAAATGTACATATATCTTGTAGAGTATGTTTTTTAATTATAGAAAAACGCTTCAGTTTATATCTTAGACAACACGTAAGAAGCACAGAGCTATTCACCGCCGCAAGCTGCGAGCTTCCTTCAGAGCCGCAGCTATTCTGACTAAGCGCTTTATCGTTCACAGCCAGTATTCTCCGCGAATTGATTGTAATGAACGCTAGCTGTTAACTAAATTAAAAAGTAAACAGCCATAAACATCAACAATAATTAAGAAGCAGTAAAATAATTTCCGAAGAAAAACAGATGTAGCTGTTTTAATTGTTCATCATGTAGAACGATGATTTTCCATTTTGTACTTTATAAACGCTGTTCATAAGAGTTAAAATGTATTTCTAAATTTCTACATGTTACTTCACCAGCGATGGAACCGTTGAGTATATAAAATTGAGTATTTGCCGTTGGGCGCAGATCGGCTCAAGGAGAAAATAAATCCCCGTTGGGTCAATTGTTCAGTGGGTTTATCGGGTAAACGGGAAAGATATGTATAATTGTAAAATAGTTCTAGGCTCTTAACTAAAGACTAACTTAGGTTATGTGTTCTACCAGACTATGTCTATATTTGTACCAAATTCTGTTTTTGTATCAAATTGGATAAGTGTTGAGCCGTTCTCAAGGTACCTTTAAACAAACAACCATACATCCATTAAGATTTCGCATTTATAATGTTAGTAAGATACATTCTGTGTTTGAACATTCATAGAAACCATAATAAGTAAAAGAATGTTTTATTTTACTACAAAGGAAAGTTGAATATTATTACCCTGTGTTACCACATATCTCTGAAATGCTTTTTGTTGTCACTGACCACATGATTTAAAAAGGAATGCTGTTATGAGTTTTGCGGTCAAATGTTTTCGGGCTTACCAAATGAGTCTGCGAATGGATAACACAAAGGTCTTTTAAACTGGAAATAAACCTTTTGTTAGCTCAAACCACATCTTAAAATCTGCATTTGTTGTACGATTAATACGTTAACCCTCTTATGGGATTTATTCAATTCCTTAATGCTTTGATAATGAATGTCATACAAAGTTAGTTTTTTAATACTTAAACTAGACCAAAAATAAGATTATAACAAAGACGGAACAAAAGAAATTTTCATTGTAAAATTTTACATTAACAATTTTTACCGTATATTTAAAGTATATCCTATGCCACTTGGGACATTAAAATGTGCATCAACATTTAAGTCTATAATAATAAATCCTTTATTTACACTCATAACATACATTACATGGGAGCCTTGGCTCCTGAACTAGGTTCCCCTGTGTTTCAAGAACTAATACTTGCCCCTTACATTAAATCAATACATATGCATTAAGTGCCTTAGTAGGCAGAAAATAAAAACATGACATTTTTATACAAGAGCAAAAAGAAAGAATTGGATTTATACGTTTTTTTTGTTTGTTTTATTTGGTCGAGCGTAATTTAAGTTTGTGATAATGTGAGTCTATAAAACAATAGCTTTATTTTATCACCATCATCATCATCCTCATCATCCTCATCATCAGCAGCAGCACACTATACGTCCCTATTGAGGGGCTGGGAGCCTACCCTATGTTGGGGGTGAATAGGCCTTAGTCAGTTACGCTGGCCCAATGTGGTTTGTTTGACTTCACACACATCTTTGAATTTCTTCGCATATATGTGCAAGCTGCATCACGATGTTTTCCTTGATCGTAAGAACGTTAGGTGAATGTACATATGAAATTCGAAAATGTAATAAACATTGGTATATGGCGGGTTTTGAATCAGGACCTGCAGATTGCAAGTCAAGTGCTTAGCCCCTGAGCCACCGACGCCCTCATAGCTTTATTTGTTAAACAATTGAATTCCAGATACGTCTTAAAACGAAGATACCATGGCTTTGCTATATTAACCAAATTGGTTGGTTAATAGACGTTGTAAAGCGATTTGTTATGAATGAAGCAATTATTGTACATTGTATAGAGTTGGCTCAGTTGAATAGCTCGAGATCAATTTGATGGCCCAGTTTCTGAGCCGCCTTGCATAGGTCAGCGGCTGCTTATAATGCATGAGCAACACAGTATTGGAATACAATCAAATCATCGAAAATCCATTCGGTTCGCAACGAACATGCATTATGGTGGCTTAGGCTATATAGGATGTTCTTTATTTACATATAAGGAAATTACTATTTTCCTTTCGAGACTCAGTTCTTGTTTTCTCGCGCAATAAGATTTCACAGGAAACAAAGGTGGAATTGTGTGTCCGGTCGTTCCAAGAAAAAAGGGATAACACACAAACTCAAGGTCCGTGTATGGCGCACGTCAACTATTGATATATGTAACTATAGTGTATATGTATATGGTGAGAATTAATAAAACTCCGTCTTACCTTCGTTAAACTTTTTTTTTATACTTATTTCCTAATCCTCGTTGTTTCTCTTCCTCTCAGTCCATTCGCCGCCTCATTTTCAATACTCTAATTAAAAAAATATATATAAAAAGGATCCTACATGTAAGTCCACTGTAAGAATAATTTATTATTATTTACTACTGTCGCCGTCCTCAGTCCGCGCGTTACTTTTTTACTTTTTCGAAATAAAAGATTTTTTCTAAAATAAGCCTTAGTTACTCCTTATTCTATCTATCAATAAAAGTCCCGTCAGAATCGGTCCAGCCATTTCAGAGATTAGCCGAAATAAACAGACAGATGAAAATTGTAAGAAACGCTATTTTGGTGTATGTACCGTATATATTCATATGCATGTATTATAAAACGGTTATTTCAATATTACAAACAGACACGCCAATTTTATTATATGTATAGATTACTCTAACTAGTCACTACAAGATAAATAAAATATTATAATTGACGCTGTAATCTCTATACGCTTTTTGTTTATATTTAATCAGCAATCTGCTCTATGAAGATGGCAGAGAAAAAGTTATAAAAAGAACGTGTTATTGGAAGAAATAAATTTTCCAAGTGCAAGCTTGGAAATTTTCATTACATTCGAAGTCACTTGACCGAGTTTAACTACAAAGGAATCTGACTTACTTTTATCTCTTTAGTGAGGCATTTATTGCGGTCAGCAAAAAGGTCCCCGGATCAAAGGAGATTTCTATAAATATATTGTTGAAAACTGAGAGACTCTAGAGGTTTTGTTGTGTTATTTGTTCTAGTAGAAGAATAATATTACTTTTATCTGTTTCAGATTTTATGCAATGTGTTTTAAAGTTGTAAACTTTGCATTTTTATTTTATTTATTGTACACTAGATGTCGCACGGAACTACGTCTTGTATACTACTTATGAATTAAAAAACTTGTAATAGTGTGTTCCTTCAGACTATGTTCTATATCTGTGCCAGATTTCATCGAGATCCGCTGAGCCGTTCTGAAGATTACCTCCAACATCCATTCAACCATCCATCCATCCATCTAAGCATTCGCATTTATAATATACTAGCGGCCTGCTCCGGCTTCGCACGGCTATAAATCTGATAAATCTCGTAGAGTTCAGTCTGCCTTTGTTGCAATGTAAGCGGAAAAAATGTAATTATTTACGATTCACATTAGAAACCTCAAAATAACAGTATTTCTCCACTATTTAATGGATGTTAGTTTACATATAAACCTTCCTCCTCGATCACTCTATCTGTTAAAAATAACCGCATCAAAATCCGTTGCGTAGTTTTAAAGATTTAAGCAGTCAAGGGGGCACTTGGGGCAGAAAAAGACTTTGTTTTATATTATGTAGTGAAGTAAGATCGATGTGAAATGTCTACTAAATCATAATAACTATAATTAATATGCTTTTAACGTTGTATTCATAAGTTTCTACTATCGGAAAACCCGTTTAAAAACATATGGACATTACTCTCTCCAAAAAAAGTTCATAGAAGTATTTTTGTCCTCCTTTCAAGTAATTTATTGCTAAGAAATAAATAGATTTTTTAATCATTTGAATCTATATAATACCTGTAAAGACTGAGTTAGTGGGCCACAAAAATTTATACTAAAATCAACATAAGTACAATGCTTAGTAGCCAAGCACAAGGCTAGCCTTAGTTTTATATGCAGCCTCATCGGTGTCTCTGGTGTCGTAAAGAAATGATTTATACCGGACTCGGCTAGTGAAGGAAAACGCAGTGGGAAAATGTGCATGTGTCTGCAAACTCGGTCCACTATGACGAGGCAATTCTTTCGTTCAAAGAAACTATATTTTAAAATTACACTTCTATACTATACCTTACTTTTTTATATTACAAGGTGACAAACAAGCAAGCGGTTACCTGAAATCGCTGAAATAGCAAAGTTACCGCTGCCCATAGACATCCCCAATTGCAGATGCGTTGCCATAGAAATATTTTTAGGAACGTTTTTTTTACGTTAGTTAAGCATATTGCGATAATACTACATTTATATTTCCAATTACATTATTATAATATTATATAATATAATAATATTCTTTATAGTTAAAAAATTTTTACAAATTCTTGGGGCTCTGCCTCCTGAGGTAGGTGGGACCTGTGTTACAGGAGGTAGTGCCTTCTCTTATTCTAGGTTTTAGATAAGTAGGTACATGCTCGGTTACGTATTAATTTAGGGTGAGATATGTGTTGTGTTCTGCTAGTTTTAGGCCACTCGATTCCATTCCATATGTGTGTTGAATGAGTCTTTGTTAGAAAGTGTTGTATATTCGTTTAGTTTAATTTTATTTTAATATCGTAAAAAGATTTTTCTGTTTGATCGTATTTCAGTTTTAGCAGCCATTGTGTAATGTATTTTTTAAATTTATAATAATTCAACTTGGCTATGTCAGTATCTGATTGAGCAAGTATTTGATTGTACACCCAGGGCGCAACAAAATTATAATGCCTTTGGGTAAAGCTAGACTTTGTAAAAGGCACCGGACAACGCTACTTGCGTTTCTTTAAGTGTGCGAGCAAAAGATGCCCTGCGATGGTATCTTAGTAGACACTGCAGCAAGAAAAGCCTACTATTATTATACGTTTCGATTAAATTCTTTGTAATTGTTATATAATATTATTGCAGGTAAATAAAATTATGCATATTATGTTACCAGTAACAGGTTTATTCGTTTAGTTTTATCTTGAATTTAGTAGTATAAATGATGTTTCTTTGTTTATTATCTCCAGAACGGCACATATCTCGAGGAAATTTGTAGAATATAGTCTCGAAGAACTTTCCGTTTATTCCGAGCGGATGAAGTCGTGGGCAAAGGCTATTTATATATATCCACGTTAAAGTATAGTTTTATGGGCGACAATTTGCTGTACATTATTCTATCCTTAGTGGAACAGGGATGTCTTTTATTAATTTTGCGTAAACTGAGTCGCGGGATAAAAATAATTTTAAACTTAATAAATGATAAAAAGAGTTAATTAGTTTCTCCCCAATGAGTTCCTTAACCGCTACACAGATTATTATAAAACTTTGTTAGGGTGTGACGTTGGATGTTTGGTTCTTATTCGTCGAACAAAAAAGTAACTGCAAAATTACATGCCAGTCATAATGAAGTAACAGTAAATTGATATCTTATGTGCCTTAACGTAATTGAAGCTTTTAATAACACTTATTGTAAAATTACATGACATGTCGAAGTAATCGCCGAATCCATTTATCAAATGTGTCGCGTCTTAATGTGCGTAGATTTATCAAGCCCTTCATAGTAAGTGACATTTTATACTCGTCTCCGAGTAAATGATTACTATATTAGTAAAGACTTCGCTATAACGAGATAGGGTCAGCTCTACGTGGTCCAAACTATAATCCTTTTAAGTCCTTTGAAAGGCTATTTGGTAATTTGAGTTTTATTTGTTAGTGATAAGGTCGTGAATTGACAGTACACATTTTTGGATGAGCTCGAGGATTGAGAGACGCAGATGCTCGCCGGGGTGTCTGTCTTGATTACACGAACGGAATACGAATTTAATTTGTGTGCATTGTCAGGGACTGTATGGAGTATCGGATCAGCTGCATTGCTTGTCGCGAATAATGAATACTTTTGCGAGCTCGATAAATCTCGAGCAACTGTTTATATTATATTGAAGCGTGAGAGAATCTCAATTTTTGAGCTATTCTTCTTTTCTTAGTTCGATTATTGTCGAGGATTGTTTTCTCTGATTGAGATATTATATTTTTATATAATATATATTATTATATAATATTAAATCTAAATAAAAATAAAATTAAATGAAAAATACTGTGTTATCCAAGTTTACGTAAGGTATCCTTTTTCGTTTAAGTTTATCTTTTTTAATGAAATATAATTAAATTAATAGGGGTTTTTTAATTTATTTTAAGGATATTAAATTGTCTATCATGCACAGTTTATTTCAGTTAGCTAGCGTCTTTATGTTCCGAGATAATTAAACTTTCTTAACCGACTCTTTATTTTTGCTCACGTCTGTATTTCATACTCTATGCTTAAATTATGCAAAGCGCCTACAGATTCTGTCTTTTGTTTGGCTTCAAATAATTAAAATCTATTTTAATTTATGCGCACATAAATGTATTAAGCCTGATGCTCATTTTCCCGCATTTATATTCAATTATATTAAGAGAGATTGCTCAGTAAATTAGAATTTGACTCCGTTGCTATGTTACAGTAAACGGATTTGCTTAGTTACACGTTTCTGGAAGGAGGTATAATATTCAAGTAATTATTCTATTATAGAAAAAATATTGTGTAGACAAAAAACTTCAAATGTAACTTTGTATAAGCAGATCACTTTTTTTTTCTTTATTTATAATTAGTTCTGATTTTTGTTTTTCTATCTTAGTTTATAGTCTACTGGCGGCCCGCTCCGGCTTCGCACGGGTATAAATCTGATAAATCTCTTAGGGTTCAGCCTGCGCTTGTAAGCGGAAAGCGTAATTATTTAAGACATCACATTAGAAACCTCAAAAATAACATTATTTCTCCACTATTTAATGGATGTTATTATACATATGAACCTCTCCTCTTCAATCACTCTATCTATTAAAAAACCGCATCAAAATCCGTTGCGTAGTTTTAAAGATTTAAGCAAACATAGGGATATAGGGACAGAGAAAGCGACTTTGTTTTATACTATGTAGTGATGTTATATATAGTTTGCGTGGCACGTTTGAGCTGGAATCCTGGGTTAGGCTGAAAACCAGCACCGCATGGCATAGGCCCTACAGCCAGTTGTTGTCGCATTTCATTGTGTAATAATGTGATAACAATAAAGATATTTTTATTTTATTCTTAAGTAGAGATCAATTGAGACAAACAGACGGAGTCTACTATTTATTGTTATTGACTACATAAGATATGTCTCCGTTTGTATATAAAGAAAGTAATTTGATATCCTTTTTCTTAAGCCATCCCACATTTCAAAGTTTCTATTAAGATATTAGAATACAGACTACTGTTTCACATATTCGTGTCATGATAAACGGTCTGTATAAAATTTATTTTTTCCGATCCCTTATCGGATAGGGTATAAAAATATCTTAGTAGGGAAGTTGGTGCGCCATACTTTAGTTCGAAGGTCGCAACCTCCCCAGAGGCGAGTGACTTATGTGTTTGGGACCGACGCTGTGTGAGACAAAACTAACAAAGTCGATATTCGATAAATTTATTATCACTAAATCTCACTCGTTACGTACTTGGTGGGATACTTATCATTTTTATAACGTCTTCAATTTTTTTGTGTCTAAAAATATTGTAGTTATAATTCTTAAGTTTTTTTTATTAAGAAACTGTTTTTAGATCTAAAATATGAATAATTTAAAAATAAAAAATGTAATAAAAAAAATAATAGAAAATTCTCTGTTTCACAAAAATCACTCAACTCAAAAAAAAAAACTGATAACACACATTTTGAAAGACTGAAAATAAAAATCAACAAAAAATATATAACAAACTATAGAGGTCGACTTCGCGTACTGGCAACATAACCCGTCCGGTGTCCGCAATAACGACCAGTAATTGTAAATTAAACTAGCTGTCGCCCGCGACTCCGTCCGCGCATTCTTTTTCTAAAAATAAAAGAATTTTTCTATAATAAACATAGCTTAAGTTACTCCTAATTACATCAGCTACCTTCCAATAAAAGTCCCGTCAAAATCGGTCCAGCCATTTCAGAGATTAGCCGGAACAAACAGACAGACAGAAAGACAGACAGACAGACAAAAATTGTAAAAAATGTTATTTTGGTGTACGTACCGTATATATATTCATATACATGTAGTAAAAAACGGCTATTTCAATATTACAAACAGACACTCCAATTTTATTATATGTATAGATTACTATGATTTAGATTGGCAGACACATTAAGGGCCGAAATATGTTGTCGATCTCTAACAATTTTTGCATATTCGAGCAATTTTAATTTAGCAAAATTATTAATTAATATTTTCAATTAATTTGCTTCTAACCAATTTAAGGAAATACTTGATATTAAAGTTATGGATCCATTTTTGCCGTGTTTTATTAGCTCACATTATATGGAGTAGAAAAATAAATGCTGAAATTATTCCACTTACGAACGAAAGTGGAATAGGTGATATTCCTTCGGTCAGTGCAGTCACAGACGTTTGGCGATTGTGAACCGTTTTATAAATCGTCTACATTAAGAAAGAAATCGACTGCTCGACTCTTCGGACTCAAATCTACCATGAAATCGCTTATATCGCTTGAGAACTTAATTCCATAACCGTTTAACACACTACTTTTTACTTTATATATTTTTAAATTAACACTATTAATGGGTTATACTGTTTAAACTTTCGTGAGACATTATTATAACAAAATACTAGTTTTGAGACCATCGGGGGCCTCTTCTTCAGGGTGAGTGGGACTAGTATTATTTCGCGGTCGCGGCCTGTCTCTCAATGAGAGAATAAATAATACCAGTCCCACCACTCACCCTGAAGAAGATCTCCCAATGGGCTCGAAACTAGTCGGTGCCGACACCGGTGTAAACATACGTGAGTTAGCCGTTTTTATTTTGTTATATATTAAAATAATGGTAAAATAATGGTAAATAATAATAATATAATGGCGTAATATCGCCATTATATTATTGTATGTTCATGTAAATATATCGTCTATCCGGCATTATTAACACAAATGGTTTTTTATTTGTATCTGATTTTAGATGTTGGTATCAAATTATGTGGGTGTTGTCGATGGAACCTGGTGGTCTGTCGTGACATCCGATGACGAAACTCGGCGGCAGGAATCATTCCAAACAGTGCTTCGGAACACTCCCCGTGGTATGTGTCGCTCTCCGTTGTATGCGATCAAGTGGAAGAAGCTGGAATTGGGGTGCTCCCGACCAGAGGTGTGAGCAGTAGTCCATGTGGGGCCGTACTTGCGCTTTGTACAATTGAAGGCGGTGGCCCGGCTGGAAGTACTGCTTTGCCCTGCTGAGCACACCCAGCTTTTTTGAGGCCAGCTCGGCCTTGTCTTCCAAGTGACCGCGGAACTGAACGTCACTCGATATGTCAACGCCGAGAATATCAATACTGGCTTAAGCAACCAGAGGAGTGTCATCGAAACGAAGATCTACGACAAACGGTTGTTTTTTTCATTCATTCAAAGTTCTTCATTAAAAGTAAAGATCGTCTATTTTTATAGCAATTCTACAATAGAGTACAATTCAATTTATTCGATTTCTTTTCTTTATTTGCCGGGTGAATGCGGGGCACGTTTCCATCCTATAAAACGGATATTCCCCGAAATAGTAAAAACCTTTAACCTGCTGCACGATTTCGATGTAAATTATGGATTGGATTAATGTACCATCACTTTTGTGTTACTAATTTAATTTTTTAACAGTGGTAGAGCCCGCTTTAACATCTTCGCACGAATGGGCCGGCTCGCCCGGTGTAATACCACGACCACA
>JAAOEG020000003.1:6622800-6638247 GCA_011763625.2 Papilio bianor
TTTGTTACAGTATTCTCCCTGTCACCGGCCGGTAATTATGTTTGTGGATATTGTTTGTACAGTTCATGAATTAATTGCTCGATATAACTGTGTGATTATCTCACACAATATTTACTATTTACCTTAATAGTTATTAATGAAACATAATATAAACAAATACAGTAATAATATCGGCCCGACTCGAGAGTTCTGAGGGAGCTCTTGATTTTATGCTTATAACGAGTTTTAGGCTAAGCGCTATCTGCGCTCAGCCACCTCAAGCATGGTGAAGCTGTAAATTCCTCTTCAAGGCAAACAGTGACAATACAAAAACATAATATAATTGGCTCAATGCTAGTAAATACGACTATTAATTATTATTATGCAAAAGTAAACTGGCTTCAGTATACCATAGATTAAATTATTTCTATCAAGTCCTTCTTCATCGTTCGTCGTTTAATCCAAGAAACAAATTTTGTGTCGTAGCATTTATACAGTGTAAAATTATTTTACTAACTAAGAATTATTTCTACTGAATATAGTATGCAAGTATTAAGGCAAGTGAAAAATAATGTTTATGCATAAATCACCCATTTTTTTTTTCAATTGTTCAATGATCACAACAGGCAATAAATATAACCCGCCTACTTTACAATGCCATTGTTATATTCGATTCTGCCTACTTCCATAGGTATCTTAAATTCAATACGAAGTAAACGAAAATCTGAAATGGCAAGTAATGACGTGGTAAATAAATAAGAAAGTGAAATAGCATATTAGCAGAAAATGAGTGAATGGGACTGGGACGATGATTAAAGAAAGACGCCGAAGAAGTCAAAGAGTTGTAATAAGAAGAGAATAAGACGTCTTTAGTAATTATTTGTAGGGAAGGTGTGGGGGGGACATTAGTTTAGTTTGGTTGAAAGATATAATTGAAAATTGTAATTTAAATAGAACACAATTACATATTATGAGAATGAACATTAATCCAGAAAAAATTGTTAAATTCAATAAATATTTTATAAAACTTCTAAAGACTTAGTTGAAAAAAATCGTAGTTGGGTCCCGAAGCTTTTCTTACAGCAATTATACCTCACGATAAGGGCCACAAAGACGTACAAATGTGTGCCGAACAGATTCCAGATCGAAAGCCGATAAACTTACTTTTAAAGTAGAAAATGGTTTTTGTTGTGTTACCTATCACTGATCTCTGGAGGATTGTTTGTTATAGCACGTGTTTTGACGGCGGATCGTATTATGCGGCTATACTGCGGGTTTGTTAATACCTGGAGACATAATCGAACCTTATGTTGTGATATAATCAAATATAAATAAAAATCTAGGTAAACTATAACTACAGCAATAGTATACCCAAAGTTCTTAGACAATGAAGCTCTAACCATGGGCTTCCACCACAGAAGTATCTTAGTCTTAGAATATTGTTTATCTGCATTTTTCTAAATAGATTAACAGGAATTTTAACTAAAGGAGCTACGGCAGTGCAAACTTATTTTTTTTTGAGTCATTAATCGATTTAATTTACACTTAATGAAAACAATTACATTAAAGAAAATTGGGAAAGATGTCGACTATAAGGTTGGATTTATTTGAACTTGGCAGCTTCGAACAAAAAATCGATGTTTAATGGACATGACAGAGCGGAGGCTTAACGTGCATTAATTGCTCGAGGACGCGTCGTGTGTGGTTATATTTGATGCATCACTGATCTGAATCACGATAATGGCCCAAAAACCTAGTGAATGTCTTATAAAATTCCCTTGAGTTTACGTCACGATGTCATTAAATGCCGTCTCTCCGTATTCCTACGCTTACGGTGCTTGATTATCTAAATGCCTTTGATACAATTCAGGATTAGAGTCGAGACCGCCGCGGCCTTAATTGTTCATAATGACCGTTTTAAGATTACAGCGGATACAACACACATCCCTTTTGGGGTTAAGACGCTAACTTTCTCCAACACAATAGAGACATTAGATTTGAAGAGGCTAAGCTAGATTTTACATTTTAAGTTCTCCCTTTAAGCATTCTAAGATACATGCAAATTTACATGTATATGTTGGCTTTTGAATAGAAACCTCGCAGCCCGTGATTGATGACGCTTTTCAAAACAAGATCTGAACAAAATTATAGAATAACTGGTTGTTGCCTGTAATCCGCGCGAAATTAATAGTAGCAAGTAAAAAACTTAAATAGTAACCTATTTGTTCATCCAGACTATGTTTTACATCTGAGCTAAATCACAGCTACATATGTGGAATAACACATAGTTCTTTTACTAAAGTTGTTTTCAATTTTCACCATAACTATTTTCTCTTACAAGTTTCCAAAAATTCCCTCTACCAACTATTAAGAAACGTCTATTCGAAGTAATCGTTACTTAACTAGCTTTAGCCCCTGACTCCGTCCGCGTGGAATTTAAAAATATTTAGTAGGCTAAGTGTTCCTCCAGACTTTGTTCTACACTTTCACAGCCATATTTCATTGAGATCCGTTGAGCCGTTCTGGAGACACCTTCAAACAAATACTTCTGTACATCAATAAAGAAATGAATTTGTAATATTAGTCAGATGTGTTAATCAGTGTCGGCACCGACTAGTTTCGAGTCCATCGGGGGCCCTTCATCATGGTGTACCGAAGGTGCCGACACCTGAAAAATACGTAAGTGTTTAGCCGTTTTATATATTACTTTATAATTATGTCACACGAAAGTTTAAGCAATTTGATTAAATCAGAGTTCATTCCTAAAACTGGTATGTTTCTTAAGAACTAATACAAACAACGCCATGTACGTTTAACGAAAACTCCGCATCTGCTAAGACAGATTTCCGATACTGCTCATTTCACGTGCCGCTTGATATTATTGTTATGCGGTAAATACATTTTTGGTTAAAAAGAGTCCCGGGGATTCATTGTGTGTATATCCTTGCGGCTGACAGAGTGTATAAACACTGTCTTGGGTTCCATTGTAGTGAGCATTAGTGGAAAGGTCCTTTAATCTGACGAAGACAATTTCACAAGAATTGTTGTATCGTATTGTAAACAATGTTTGTTCTCCGCTAATCCAACTGTTCAATGGAACGAGAAAGATTCGTTTATTGTATAGATGATTATTTTTGCAAGTGATCAAGATAAACATTCCCAAATAACACATAATACTGTACTAGACCAGCTTCGAAGACCTAGTCAGTCTTGTGGTAGGCTACGAGCCTCTTAGGGACGTACAGTAAGTGATAATGATGACATGATATAGTAAATTCTCGTTGCGTAATTATAAATTGTAGGACTTTTTGACTTTTACGTTCATTTAGGTGTGGATTAAACTTTACCAAAATTATACAGCCGTGAGTGAAAATAAAGAGTTAAGAAAGTTAAGAAAGTTTGGATATCTCTGAAGATAAAGAAGCTAGCTAACTAAAATAATTGTGATAGACAATTAAATATCCTTAAATAAAATAGAATATTTTAATTAATTTATTAATATTTCATTAAAAACATAAACTTAAACGAAAAAGGATATCTTACGTAAATTTGGATAATATAGTTTTTTTCATTAAATTTTATTTTTATTTAGATTTTAGTACTTAGTGTTGTGTCTTACTAAGTTTCTTACTTACTACTACTAACTTTCTTAACCGACCCTTTATTTTTGCTCACGGCTGTATTATGAGGACAAATTTTAAGGACGATGAACTTACATAAATGAGTTCAAAAGATTTATAAATATGTAACCAAAATATATCTTTGAGTAGGAATTGGAAGGATAACGATAAAATGGACTTACCCGACCTTTGAGGTCGGGACTGGGATTGGGTAAGCGAATTATTCCTTAAGCCAGGCTCAAAGTATTCGCAATGCTAAAGATCGCTGTTTGCCGAAAGATTACGATGAAAATAAAAAAGAAAAACTATACTTTTGAATTGTATTGTACTTTTTAATAGCTTATTTGGTTAATAAGACTCCAATAAATTAACCTACGTCAAGATATATTTGTTGATGCAATCATTCTTTTTCTCTTAATCTTACTAATATTATAAATGCGAAAGTTTAGATGGATGGATGGACGTTTGTAAGAGTTTGTCGCCTAAACTCCTGAACGGATCTCGATGAAATTTGGCAAAGATGTTGAGTATAGTCTGGAAGAACACATCTCCGTTAGATCCCGGAATTAGTTACGTGTCCCGTGCATATATAAATTTCGTTTTTACATATTTGCTCGATAATAATGCAACGGTTGAACATGTCTTATTGAAATTTGGCCCAGATATAGTTATACGACATTTTATGTTGAACAGCACAATCTGACCCAGTTCGTAACGACTGTACCTGTTATTCAGTCGCTACGTGACATTGAAATGGTTACAGGGGAATATTAAAAGGAGTCGTACAAAGTGATCTTATACTTTTTTACTTGCACGAAGAAGACTAATTAGGAATAATTCTTACTAATATTATAATATATATATATTATAAATGCGAAAGTTTAGATGCATCTTTGTTACATTTCGTCACATAAACTGCTGGACGAATCTAGATTAAATTTGTCATAGATATAGATGATAGTCTGGAAAAATACTGAGGCTACTTTTGATCCAGGAAATAATTACAATTGCCGTAGAATATATAAATATTGTTTTTTTTTATGTTTACTCGATAATTTGGCACAGACATGGAACAAACTCCTGATTAGGATACTAAGTTTTATTTTAATTCCGCGTGGACGGAGTCATAAGCTAGTTTACTATAATTCTAAATTTATAATTTTTATTAGACTTATATTATTGAGTCATAAAATATTTATATTTTTAAATATATAGGAATCAAATGTACACTCTACATTTAAGTGATCTAGTTCATTAATTAAAAGTATTTAATAAAAAATATGCGTTTAATTAAATAATTAACTTTCTCATTAAATAATATTTTTCCATTTTTAATATAGGTTAACCTTTTTTAATATACCTATATCTAACGGCTCGTGGCTCGTTATCAGAACTAATTTTATTTGTGATCACTTGTGGGCGGTTGTAGGTGAGATCGGTTTCAAGAAATACACTCAATATTTCACAGTATCGTAATAATTATCTCACATAGGCCATTATTAATTTACAAAGCTCATGTAAATCAATTTAGCAAAGATCTCTGTTCCCAGAATGACCCTCGCTAGGCTAGCATCTTACAAGAAATCTCTACGAACGCCTATGTTCTAACTTCGTTTTGAATTCCAATTTGATACCTTCTCTCTTTTTTCTTCTCCTTCCCATCCTTTTCTAAGAAAAGGTTGGAAAGGGGGATAGAACTATTTTGGCTCCCGGAACGCACATTCATAAGACGAAACGCTGAATTGATTCTACTTCACACCTGTCTTCTGTGTAATCGTGGTATTGCACTGATCCAATTGGTGCAACAGATAATGTTGCTGGTGTCTACCTCTGTTAAAACTGTAAAAAAAGACTGACAATCGACAGGTTTGACCTTGAACGATATTTAATTCAAAATTATTACATAAAAATTAAGTACAGGAACGTAAGTTCAACTAAAATGTAGTTAGTTAACGCAGTAACACGTTAAAACATTATTAACATTACATTGAATTAATTTTCAAACTTAAATATACTCACAAACAATATGTTAACCAGCGTCGATATTTGTAAAACAAAGCTGAATGCATCAATTATATTAGTACTAATATAGTGCACGAGTTTATGGTAATATTGCTCTTTGAAATTCGACGCTTGTATCGTGAATTCTACGGTGAAATATGTTCGTCCGACAATGAGAGTTACAGCTACTGCGGACCTCTGTCGGTGAAAACCAAATATTATGTCTCATATCGTTATTGTACTGCAGACGCAGACGCATAATGACCCAATTATACGTTCTAATATCTAAAGGATATAACTTGCTGTTTATCCCTTAAATTGTTTGGTATCGAGGGGAAATTTAATGTCACAAAGCCTTTTAAAATGCGATAGAAGACGGATTCTGTAATCACAAAAGTATGTACCTGTATTATCTTTATTCTGTTAGTATAGTTTATGTAACGTATCTACAATTTATTCATGGGTGTCGCCAGTCCATTCGGTAGGGGCTGTCTCATTTCCAGAGAGTATAAAAATGTTAAGTGGATATGAATCTACTTCGAATAAGACCATATTAACGGTAGCTGATGTCAACCAAACCGCATTAGATCTGCGTGGTTGACTAGGGTCTCGTCATCCCTAACTTTAGTGTAGGCTTTATAAGCCTACACCTCCTTTAACTGCTGATAAATTTTGGCGATCCGCTTTTATGCTTTATTTTCTTTACAGCTTCAAACCCTCAATGGGAACGTGTAGTGAGCTAATGATGAACTATAATTTCTGTGATTTTCACGAAATAAACTTGATGTTCATTTTATACGATTTAACACATAGAGATGAAAAGAGTATTTGAACATAATAGCACACTGGAGAGAAAACATAAAAGTTACCAGTCTCCCGACAAATTAAAGTAGTAAAGTCTGGATCCAATAACCTCCAGGGCATTTCATGATCTTTATTTGAGTTGGTGTGAAATATATAATGTTATTTTCAATAGTACAACATTGAACATTTGCCTACAAAAAAATTAGAAGTCACAGTGGTAGAGCCCGCTACATCTTCACACGAATGGACCTACTCGCCCGGTGTAATACCATGACCACACAGAAAACAAGCGTGAAGTGGAAGCAGTTCCGCGTTTCTTCTGATGAGTGTACGTTCCGGAGGCCTAATATTAGTCCTCTTCCCCTTCTTACACTTCTTTTATAAAGAAGGGATGGGAGTGGGAAGGGAAGGGAAATTAGACGGAGGCGGGGACACATAGGAAAATTCTCTTTTTGTGCGTCTTCCCCTCCGTCGATCAAAGGTAGGTAATGCATGTGCAATTGCGGATGTCTATGGGCAGCGGTCACTTCGCTATTAAATCTACCTACACAACGATATCAAGTGGCCGCATATATAAAAAAAGTAACGGATGAGGCTTCTAAAATTAAGTACATTGAAGAAAGCAATTCTAGTAAGGTACAACTCATATTGGTTGAAAAATAGCAAATATTATTAAATTTAATAGTTCGTTAACGTAAAACGAATGAAATTGTTGGCCATTCTATATCGTTGAGAAATTACGAACTGTCACAAGTTCTTCAAGCGTGGCTGCAACATTTCCCATCGTCTAAATGATCTGTCTATGTTGAAGCTTATTGTTCGGAGGGAGTTTGAGAGGCCGTCCCGAATATTGTCACAATGGGCCCGCCGCCTCAGGACAATGAGTTTCGTTTAATTAATGGCTGAGACCACGAAATGTCGTCTCGCTACGTCGACCTGACACCAGCATAGCAACTGTAATGGAGAAGATTAAATTTGTAAAAGTTATAATTTTATTCTTTCAAAGCACCAATATTTTTTAAATGATAATTTAGTGTTACCAGTATAGTAAGTACGTAAAACTTAAATAGTAGCCAGTCTGTTCCAGACTATGTTCTACATCTGTGCCAAATTTCATTGAGATTATTCCGCGTCTTTAGTAATACGATTTTAAGTAAGTTGCAAACTGCAATATTTGCGGATTTCAAATAAAATTAAGAAAAAAAATCTTTACACTCTTGTTAGATTTGGGATTTTTTACAATGTAAACTTATGCAACATTAATAGTAATACTACAAAAATATAGTTAGACACAGACATTCATAATATGGACATCAACATTTTTTTTATATGAGAAGGGAACATACGAGCAGCGAGATCACCAAGATGATCAACGAAGCCCATGGACATCTGCAAGACCAAAGGAACCACAGATGCGTTGCCGACCTTTGAGAAAGAGATAGGCTCGCTTCTTGAAAGACCCTAAGTCGTACTGGTTTGGAAACACCGCTGAGGTCAGACCATGGTCGTATTCATCATATCATCAGACTGCTTTAATTATAAGTACTTTATTATTTATTGATCGAATCGCATTTCGCCAGCTTACACATAATAATGTTGCAATAGTTATGATATTTATAATCCCGGAATAAAAAGGTTAACGAATGTGCTACAATTTATTTGAAATACTGCCTAGTCCCTAATGTTTACCTCCTACCGTTAAAACTTGATTAACAAATAAACAAATTAAATTTTTTGTCCTACCTTTCCACTCCATTATTTCTCTGTTCCGTACTCAACCGGTTCAACACTTATATCGTTAGATTAAGATAAAACTAAAACAATAATCCTTTTCATTGCGTCTACAGTCCTTTATTTTATGGTAGTGTGAATAGAACAAGCGGCGTCTACATTTTTATTCCGACGAAAGAAAAATAGCGAGACTTACTTGCTTTAACTTTTAATTATAATTCAACCTGTATACAAGTAAATGATAAATACAGTAGTGTCTTACTAGAAAGTCAGTGACTTAAGGATTAAGCTCTTGACTTGTAATCCGCATGTCCTGAGTTCGAATCCCGCCATGTACCAATGTGATTTTTCTAATATCATATGTGCATTTATCCAACGTTCTTACGGTGAAGGAAAACATCGTGATGCAACCTTCACGTATCGGGAAAAGAAATATACCATGAAAAGATTGCCCTTGATTTGACAGACCCGCTGCCACATGAGTGACAAAAGTCCAAAACGACCTGAAAATTGCTAACATCAGGCAATGTGCAAGATGGTGCCAATTAAAGAATGATAACGACGAACTCTAAGTAAATAGGAAAAGATCAAGGACTTAAAACGACGAAGGGGTGATTAGACAGCCTTAGCAAATATTTAGTAATAAATCTATAATTATGCTTTTTTTGACAAAAGCTGCCACGAGCAAGCGGTTGGTGGATTTTTTTTTGGCCTACCTTACTGTCGTAAGTAAAATAGTTTTTATCAAGTACTTGTCCAAGATCTTCGACAGTCTGTCAGTTACTCCTCTGACGTAAGGCAAGAAGGCAGGCTGTCTCGCCACCTCCATCGGTCTGTTCCGTTTGCGTCGTCTTGGTCTTAGCTTTCCATCATATCCATTCCGCCGCAGTACGTTCGATACATGTTCGAGTTCACCTGGTAAGTGATCTTTGTCACAAAGATCGTGGGCTCGGTTTACTAGTGACGTGACTACGGCGTTCAGGTGCAGAGGATGGTGGTGTGAGCTCGCGTGAAGGTACCTGTCGTGGTCACCGTGAGTGTAGTTTGTCGACAGAAAACATCTAGTGTGGACTTAGAGTATAGTGAAAACAAGGTCGATAATAGTAGTGGACGCCATATCAGGAGAAAAGTAGACCGATAGCGCATGCAACTGTGCCGAAATATCGGGAGCTAAAACAACCCAATCGTGGTAAGAAACCCGTGTTTTACGAACATTATACATGCAACAGATATTTTTGCGGCGTCTACCGCTGTTAAAACGGTACGATCTTTTAATGGCAAGAAACTTGATGAATACCAGATAATACCCCAACGGTACTGAGAGAACATTTCCATATGATCTGAAACAATTGAAAGATTTTTGATTTGTGGTTTCATATAAACAATTTATTTAATTACAAGATACTGCAGACATTTCAGTAGAAAGTCAGAAGCGTTTGAAATTGCAATGAAACCTTTTGATACTGTATTTACGGGCCCTCGCTGCGGCTTCTTAATAAAGCAAAGGTGTTTAATTGGCTGACAAACTGCTCGCGAAGTAATTACGTCTGTGCTGGCAACGGTTCAAACAACGCGTCAATCTAGTCGCTAATAGGGATGGGACACGATAAACCTATTAAAAGATGATTATACATTGACGAACTCCTGTTCCTCAAAGGCTGGTAATTTGGGTTTTTGATTAAAAGGGGTAAAATCGACGTATCTCCCGTGTTAACTGTGATGTTTGGAACTATTCTGGTTATTGCAAATAGGAATTACTGTATCGTTATTTTATTTATATAATTAAACTACTCTGCAGTTTTATTTACGATCTTCTAAAATCAAGCTGATTCTTTTATGTTATTTTTCGACTGTCGCTTAAATGGTTCTATTAATATCGATGAGTTTTATTAGATTCGTTATTCGATTCGTATTTAGTTAATAACTAAATATAAATGATGAAAGTCTGGCGTTTAGTATGGCGTACGAGTAACCGATATCTTTTTATTTATTTATTAAGAAGGTACATCTCTAGCGCTATAATATTCGCGTACCATCAAGTGTCAAAGAACAGCTTTATAGTGAGCTGTCGCGTGCGGTTTGCTATCGCGCGGTGCTGTAAGCAATTGCCTTCATTGTTCGTGCCCCGGCGCGTGATGAGCTCGACTTCCACTTCGATTAGTTCTACAACGAACCGGAATCTTTACTTGATTGCACTTTTAAATTGCTACTTAATTATCCCGGATTTTTTTTTGTTAAAAGTTTAGGTGTTATTTTCTGTGTAGACAGTTTTATTTGGCACGTTCAATTTCGGTAAAATTTAGTTCTTATCATAATTATCTTGTCTAGATAGTGGTCTCTTAATTATGGCAGCCATTATTACTTTTATGCTGTAATATTCCGATCTATCTGACATGATTTTTTATATAAGGTGGTAAACGAACAAGCGGCCATTTGAATTCGCTAAAACAGCAAAGTGTCCGCTGCCCATAGACACCCGGCATTGCAGATGCGTTGCCTACATTTAATCGATGAAGAGACGCACAGAAAGAGATTGTTTCAACTTTCTTTGCGTCCTTTCCTGCGTCAAATCTAATTCCTCTTCATATCTTTTTCTTAAAGGAAAAAGGTGGGAAGGAAAAGAGGAATAAAAGACCTCCGGTAGGATTATTCATCAGACGAAACACGGAGTTAATTCCATTTTTTTTAATATGAGAAGGAGGCAAACGATCGGCGAGAACACCGAGGTGATCAACGACGCCCATGGACATCGGCAACACCAGAGGAACCACAGATTTCTCTCCTGTCTTCTGTATGGTCGTGGTATTGCACCGGGCGAGCCGGCCAATTCGTGTATCAGGTGTCATTATTGCTGATGTCTACCACTGTCGTTACCAATCATTTATTGGGATTTGTATTGTCACCAATCATTTAGATTGATTTTATGATCTAGTTGTCAAGTAAACCTTCTGTCCTGTATTCATTCCCTCAAAGGGAGTTGTTTATAAACTCTCTTATTATAACTCCTTAGACATTTGTTTGTTTTTGGATTTTCTATATTAGTTTTAACGGTCTTAAAAACATATTTTTGCACCTCGGGTGTATTTTTAAATTTTAAGTCATTGTTATTTTAAGAGCTTTTGTATCAAGTGGCGAAGACCAAGCATGAATTTAATTGGAGTATTCACAGCTTAAAACCATAAGAATGATTGCGGTATGCGCAGACATTATCGATTCAAATTAACACTTCACTTAAACTTTAAAGTTTACCCGCGCCGGAGCAAGCAGGCGTCTTGAGAGTGATTAGAATTGTTGAATATTGATCGTAAAACAAATATTTAATATAAAGTTTGCTGATACTCGTGTTGAGATGGAGTCTTAAGCTCAATAGTTTTGCTTTCAATCATAAATTGATGCCAAATACACTACTTAATTTTATTTCTAAGTTTTAAAAATGAGGCCAACGGGCAGAAATAGGTTACTACCTCCCATCAAATATTTATTATATCAAACGAATATTATGGGTTTCCATAATGAAGTACTTGCAATTAGTCCTTTAATTTATCTTTGACTTGTTTATTGTATTTTATTTTATTAAAAACAATACTAGTTTTAAACAATGTGAACACAAATTACGGTTATTAAGAAAGCCGTGTGTCGCTAACAAGCTAATATGAACAAGATTAGTGGTCAGGCGTGGTCATAAAGACGAGGGATGGCATCGCTGGGGCCCTATGACGTCATATATCATGACTTGTGAGTAATTGTTATAGTGCTCGCTACAAAAGTAGTTTGTTTCTAAACATGTTAGGAAAGATACGTGTGGTATGATTGTTGTCACCGTTTATGTCAGTTTCTTTTTAATTATTGAAATAGATCATCTAATGTTAAGGCCATCAAAAAACCAATGAAATGCTGTTCATTTGATTTAATATTATTTAAAAAATCACAAATTTCAGCTCATAGAAATTAAGACCAATGGTAATTGTAAATTTCAAATACATTTAACTTAACTATTGATCAGTATTATAAAACTAATTTCAACAAATCATCCAAACGTAAAATACAATCAAGCCTTATTCGAGCCTATGTTTTCTGTTGGATTGTTTGTCCCGATTTTATTGTATATTAATAAGATCCGTAGACGTTTGAAGGGGCGGAGTTATTAGTTTACAAGTGTATCAAACGCCCCCATTGTTTATTATTGACTCGATACTCGCGGGAGCACGATATTACTTTCCAACTCTTTCGGAAGTTTGCCCTCTTTGTTGACATCTGCCGTTCGATTATTGGAATTTCTGGAATGATGCCGTTTCATAAACTTCTGTAATAATATTAATCTAACAATATTCCCTGATGACTCTTAATAATCTTCAAATATTTCCTCGTAATTGAATTTTCCTTAGTAATTTGAAGATATAAAAGATATTATTAAGGTGAACCTGACTCAACTGTTTGTCTTATCTTTCAATTGAAATGTGCTTCCTGTTTAAATTTAAACGCTTACCGTTAGAGGTTTTAAATTAATTTAATATAAAAGGGTGGATAAATAAGAAATACGATGCGATGTGTACAATGCGTAATTAAAAAGAAACGTAGGCGACAGTCGTGAGGTGCATGGTGTCTTATCGGCACGGTTTTAATTTGAGGCCGGCACGAGACACGCGAGCCGATCACGCAAACAAACGCATCGCCCTATGTTCGAATGTTCCATTTATTTTTAAAATATATTTCTTTTTTTTTTAATATCACGATCGAACCTTTCGTCGCCAGTACTACGTTGCCACCGATAAAATCATACTTTAATGTTATCAAGGAATTTATTTTTTTATTTTTTCTAACTTAAACGACTTACGCAAGATGTTTTAAAGGCTTAGCGGCGAATCACAGGGGGTCATTTGTTTACATTTTTAATTGTAGTGAGAAAGGCGGAGTTAGGAAATGAAATTTCACGTCACAGTTTTTTTTTTTAAGTGGGGTCCTGGTCGCGTGACAAATTGTAAATAATTAGCTCGTTCAGCCGTTACCTCCTGGGACGCTATCACGCCATTGTTTGTTTAGACGTGAGTAGTTAAAAATAATGTCTTCCCCTGTCGCGCTTTTGTAATTTAAATAAAAAAAAACACAAGAGTTATTTATGACTATTTCAAGTTCAAAGGAAACAAATACTTTTAAGTTCTGTTATGAACAATTTATACGGATATTTATGTTTTAAAACTTGTTAAACGAATGAGTTGCCGGCCTCTTTATAGTACACTTGACGTATCCAAATTGACGTTATAGTGGATTTGGCTAACCAGAAACAAGGGTATTTTCTTATTGACGTGCTGAATCATTGCCGCCTACTATGACTATTTGACATAGACCCACAAGAAGCGGAGTGCCAGGACCTGACCATGTGGATACGTATTATACTAAAATTGTAATAAATTCTCGTCATTTACTTATCTACTAACAGTTAACGAATTCACATCTGAATTACATGCAATGAAATTAAAACTGTTAAGTGATTATTAAAATATCAGAGAGTCTACGACTCCCATTGAGTTGTATTTTGTTAAAGTATGCGACTTCAAAGCTAATCTGAGTCCGGGAGAAGGAGTAACGGAGGGACAATTTATTGGTTCATTGGAACTTGGCAATTTCTAAGTCCGTCATTAATTTGAGATTCGCCACAAGCGCTCCTGATACCCGAAGCCAAGTTTCTCAATATTTGAGACCCTTATTTGTCGCTCCATTGATT
This sequence comes from Papilio bianor, assembly GCA_011763625.2. Classification (NCBI taxonomy): domain Eukaryota; kingdom Metazoa; phylum Arthropoda; class Insecta; order Lepidoptera; family Papilionidae; genus Papilio; species Papilio bianor. Next base: position 6,636,658 of record JAAOEG020000003.1, read on the forward strand.
TACAATAACTTAATAACGGCGACTTTGTTAAGTGCCATTAAGAATTTTCAATGGATATCAACTTTTGAGATAAGAAATATTTAAATCTATATCTATTGGAAAAACTAGAACGATGACCTCCTTAAGTTCATAAATACCGTAAAATTATAGGCTTTTTAGAAACTACACGTACTTTTCGACTAGATAGTAAGAGACTTATTAACATATTATACATACGTGAGCCTTTAGGAAATAACCAGATTTATTTTTGATAAACTAATGAAATGAATTATAATTGTACGATGAAGATGCACATATGAAAAATCTAGGCCAATTTTATCATAAAAGAATGCCCTACTTAGAGCAGACGAGAGTTGGTTTGACAGTCGCCAACCTTTGATTGAACATGACAACCAAAGAAGAAGAAGAAATAGCACTTTATGTCTTAGGAAGTGGTGGACGACGTTGTATAAAGATTTTTTTCATATTATTTAGTTAGTACGTTTTATTATTAAACTTCCTTAATTACAAGATCCGTAGCACCAATTATGAGATTTCGTAGTTGCTTAAATGTATTCTCATAAAAATCGCAAACAACAAAATGAAACCGATTGTGAGTTCTCAGATCGCGTGCGAGTGATGGCGACTTCTTCTGGGAGCTCTCGGTGTCAACTTTAATTGGACCACAGCTTTTGCTCTTGTTCCGATGAACGAGATTGGACCCTCTTTATTTATGTGGGGTCACGAAATTTAATAACGCTAAGCTGTACAAGTATAAACGCCTCAAGCGGCACTTCGACAGCTTTACTGTCGGGTTCAGTTTACTGTACTACTTAATTGTGGACGATTAAAGGCCATGATTATTTCTGCAGTGTTTATTCACTAAGCAATCACGTGACTAGTCTAGAGTGTGTCTATTTGAATCTATGATATAATGGTTAAAAGCTGAATTAATCTAACTAGTAGACTAACAGCTAGGCTCAGCCAAATTTTGGCCTCGCACAGACGCGTTGTGGAAGGGTCTGTCCTCGGCGGTGTTTTCAAACCGCTACGACTTAGGGTCCTCCAAGAAGCGATCGTATCACTTTCTCAAAGGCCGGAAACGCATCTGCAGTTCCTCTGGTATTGAGGTTGTCAAGGTCGTCGATGATCATCTCGGTGTTCACGCTGCTCGTTTGTCCTCTTATTTTGTATAAAATGCATAACGATGCTTCAAATTTAAAATAAAATAAAAAATTTTTGCATAAACCCTTAAGAATAGGTTATCTTTTTTTTATTTAAACAAATAAATTTGTTTTTAGTTTTATAACTTAGCTAATTGTAAAATATTAAAACATTGCCTTGTTTTAATGATTCCCCTTACAAGGAGAGGTAAAATGTTATTACTAACGCGTAAGTTACATTAAAATAATAAGTAATTCATACTAATCGAGTCTTTGTCTCAAGGGTTAAGCACTTATAATCTGCAGGACCTGGGTTCGAAAACATATTGGTGTACGGCGGGATTCCAACCCAGAACGTATAAATTACAAGTGAAGTGCTCAATCCCTGAGCCACAGATATTCTTTTATTAACTACAACTAAGTTCTCGCTGTTTGTCAGTAGATGGCT
>JAAOEG020000003.1:7284768-7297106 GCA_011763625.2 Papilio bianor
ATAAAGGATGTTAAATCCATTACATTTCAGATATATTGCCTAACTTTAATCTACGGAGCAGAAGACGCACAGTAAGAGATTGCTTTTCCTCCTATGCGTCTCCGCCTCCGTCAAATCCATTTCCCCTACCCATCCTTTCCTTATAAGAAAAGGGTGAGAAGGGGAATATGAATAATATCAAGCCTCCGGAACATATATTCATCAGACGAAACGCGGAATTTCTTCCACTTCACGCCTGTGTTCTGTGTGGTCGTGGTATAACACCGGCGAGCCGACTAATTCAAGCAACAGATGTTGTTGCTGGTCTACCAGTATTGAACTATTGTTATTAGGGACTTCAAGCGTTTCCAGATAGCCCCAAATCAATAATGTTCTCAAAACTCGGTAACGCATCTATTATTCTCATGGTGTTGCAGATGCCCATGGGCATCGTTGATCATCTCGTTGTTCCCGGCCGTTTGCCTTCTAACATAAAAAACACAACTCTAGAACATGTCGAAAATCACACTAAAATATTTGGATTTAAATTGGACAAAATGTCAATAACGCGGAGAAGGTAGAATTATATGTATTGTCGTATTGCCCATATTCCAGCTCTTAAAACTGGTAATTGGTTCCCTGACAGTTCACAGTGTTGCCATTCTCAATTTCCGAATACACCGAATCGAATCAACTTGACGTTCCAATGTACACCACGAAGCTGTCGATGTAGTCAAAGCACTTTGACATTAATAAAAAAAAAGTAGGTTAAGTTTTATTCCTAGTGTGTAGTCAATTTTTGAATACGACTACATAATTCCCTGGTCGTATACAATTGATGCCCTCGTTTTGCGGCGGTCTTTGTGTTCGCATTTGACAGAATGACAAACGTCAACTCATAACTTCCATTTGTAAGGAACATCTTCCCAGATTTATGGTAATGTCCCCGCACTAGATACGTATTCAAAGATACCTATTCGATTGCTTAGAAGCCTTTTCAATAGGGACATTTAGAGATAACGAAAAGGCGATGGATGCTACATATAAAATTGTAGATTTTCATAATGGCCGACTACTTTTGACTATTCAGTGGGAGGTAGCGCTTACGCTTATAATATTTGAAGGAAACCGCTTTTAAAGTTCGCTCCGAGCCCAGTAATTTATTTAATTCTCTTTGTATGTACAGTGTACAATACAGTGCAATCAAATTTAAAATAGAAAAGGTGCACAAATTCATTAACAATCAGTGATAGGCTCAGGGATTAATCTCTTGATTTGTCATCGGCACGTCCTAGATTAGAATCCCGTCATGTAACAATTTGTTGTTCGATTTTTGAATTTTATATGTACATTTATACGGCGTTCTTAAGGCGAAGGAAATCATCATGATGTAACCTGCACACATCGTATATGAAATTCAAAGATATGTGTGAAGTCAACTAACCCGCATTGAGCCAGCGTGGTTGACTAAGGCCTAGTCACCCTTAACTTAGGGGCTCCGAGCCCCTCAGTGGGATCCCTTAATGATCTGATGATGATGATACTTTTAGCATATTTAAAAAAAACATTCAACGGTAGCTTGGGAAACATGTAACAGGTATCTACTGCAATGACATATAATTTTAATAAAAATATTGTTGTATAATATTTTTTAAAACATACTCGTATATTTTTGAAGAGGTTGAGAGAGACGACAGTATGCTTACAGGTACCTATTCAGCAGAGGAATCTCACGGGTAAGAGTAAAAACACGTCGATTTAATTAAAGCGAAAAATAAAGAAAAACAAGGTATCAAGCACACTCAATGTTTCTAGCTTAAAGAATATCCTATAAAGAAAAGATTTCTTTGTGCATTTTTATAACTAGTCTTTGAATTCTTAATAATACAAAGGATTTTAAAGAAAATAAAGAGAAAACATGCACAGTGGGTAAAGATTTTTTTATTTTATATTAGAAGTATCGCTGTCTGTTAGTTTATATAGCACTAGCTGTCTCCAGCGACTCCGTGCGCATGGAATTATAATAAAACTAAGTATCCTATGTTCTGAATCTGTGCTTAATTTCAGTAAGATATGTTGAACCATTGTGGAATTATCGAGTAAACATGTAAATAACAAACATTTAAATACGTATTGCTCGAGAACCGTTAATATTTCCGGGATCAAAAGTAGTTTTCGTATTTTTCCAGACTATCCTCTACGTCTATGCCAAATTTAATCGAGATCCTTTCAGCGATTTAGGGTACAAACGTACAAACAAATCCGCACTCGCATTTTTTTATATTATTATTAAAATTAAGATTTTTTCTTTTAAAATTAACTTATCGATCTATACATATGATAAAATAGTAAATGTCTGTCTGTCTGTCAGTTTGTCCGGTTAATCTCTGAAATGGCTGGACTGATTTTGATGGGACTTTTATTGGCAGGTAGCTGATGTAATAAGTAGTAACTTGAGATACGTTTATTTTAAACAAAATCTTTTATTTTAGAAAATGAACGCGCGGACGGAGTCGCGGGCGACAGCTAGTATACAATATATTTTGTATCATTTTGAACTTTCACTGCCAAAACATATTGTTTACTGACTGAACAATCGTGTTTTTCGTTTGTTGAAACCTTCAGTTGTAGTTTTCAGTTTTGTCTACACACGTGTAAAGCCCATCAGTAGAGTTAAAACTGAATGACAGTGAAGTTGTGTAGGCTTGTAGGCTTGTGGCGTGTAGGCTTTACAATACATTTTTAGCTCTCATTTCACATTTTCATTGTTAATTACAATTTAATACAATATACATTGATACTTTACTCATCCCACATTAATTGAAGTTACAGAATAAATTGCTTATTGGCGCGTAATCCAATACAATCTTATGTAAGCTTCAATTTCGATTCCAACCCGTAAATTAGAGGTCTAAGCTTGATTCATTGGCTGAGCTTAGCACTGTTACAATAAAACCTAATATTTAATGAATGCCTCGAAGTTTTTATTTATTTGTTTAAGATTTTACTTATTTTCGTTTCGGCTTTTCATATTTTTATATTAATAACTAAAAATAAAATAAATCTTGATATATTGTACGTATATACATAATTAACTCTGTACAAGATTTGCTATTTAGAAGTTATAGCCGAAGTATTGATACTGTCATTCTATTTTTGTTGTAATATATTTTGTAAAATAATTATTTTATAATTAGGCATCGGTGGCTCAGATGTTTAGCTCTTGACTTGTAATCCCAGACCCAGGTTTGAATCCCACAATGTACATACTTTTCGATTTTTGAATTTCATACGTGCACTTATCCGATGATACGGAAACATATTGAAGTCAACCCGCACTGAGCCAACGTTGTTAAGTAAGGCCTAGCGTAACTTAGGGTAGGCTATTAAATTATTTAAACTTTCGTGAGATATAATTATAAACCAATATATAAAACGGCTTAATACTCATGTATTTGTTCGGTGTCGGCATTGACTAGTTTCGAGCCCATCGGGGGCCCTTCATCAGGGTGAGTGGCAATGGAATTGTTTCGCGTTGCGGCCCGTTTCTCACTGACGAAATACGTAAGTGTTTAGCCGTTTTATATATTAGTTTAGGGTAGGCTGTCTAAGACCCTCAGTTGGGACATATAGTGAGCTGATGATGAATTTGCACAATTATTATTGTACAATATCGTAAGTAAAGTTACGGATATATTACGTTTGATGTTTTCATGTAAGAGACCTGAGTGACTTATGACGTTGAATGTCAGCAATCACTTTGTATGCCAACGGCGTAACTCAATTTTATTACACGATAGAACAAATGCTGTCACATTTGCACACATTTGTTTCAATGAATACGTAAGACGATGTCCTAATAATGAATGTATTACACTAGTTGAATGAAATTCGATTTACTTAATTGAAAGATTCTTATGATTACTAATATAGACAAAATCAGTAATGTATTAAGTATATCAAATAGATCATTTCATTAATATAATCATATGATAATTAAGAATAATCTAAATTTTATGTTAATTAATATTTGGTAACTAGCTTTTGCCCGCGACGTCGTCCGCCCTGAATTAAAAAGATACATAGTCTATAGCACCCGGCGGTAATGTACCTCTCCACTAACGCTTAAACTTTATGCAATGGTATTAAAGTTCAAATTGACTTAAGTATTACGAATCGATTGTATGGGACAAAGAAAAAGGCAGTTTTTAGGGTTTTCCCGGCAATTATCTTAAAAACCATCCTTGGACTTCAATGAACATTTAAAAAAAAGAATTAGTCAAATTGGTCCAGGCGTTATTGCGCTTACCAATACATTTGCGATTTATTTTTATATTATAGATAAAGAATAACCATATCATCATTCTCTTAATTATCATCTGGTTATATTACACAAGCAGCAATTTGTTTTTATAAAATCAAAAAAAATATCTGAAATGGAAGCATCGCCAGAGCTAGATTGATTTTGATATCGTATAGAACATTAGCTATTGAGCAAGACGCTTTACGAATGTAATAAAAAAAATAGTAAGTAGCCTATGTGTTCTTCCAGACTGAGTTATATATTTGTGCTAAATTTCATCGAGATCCGTTAAGCATTTATAGAAAGGCTTCGAATAAACACCCATTCAACCATACATCCATGTAATCATTTATTATAAATATTATTTAAAAATATTACTAAGGTACATACCTGAGGTGTTTATTAATATATAACGACGGAGTCCTCTGTTCTATTTTTTTCTTCTGTGTAATATTTCGTTGGCTACATACATTCCCCCTTAGATAAAGTGTATTTGCTCCGGAACGATTTCTTAACGAATTTAAAAAAATATGGAACTGACTTTTAATAAGTCACGTGCTTTTCACGAAAATTTGCCTGTAAATTTTGACACATTTTGTCAATGCTACTAGCGATATTGCTAACTGAATCTTAGATTGTCTACGGGTACTTGTCTCCATGGAACGTCGGTGGCTCAGGGGCTAAGTACTTGACTTGTAATGTGCAGGTTCTGGTTCGAAACCCGTCATGTACCAATGTGTTTTTCGATTTTCGAATTTCATATGTACATTTAACCGACGCTTGAAGCCGACCGGACGGACCGACGGTGAAGGAAAACATCGTGATGCAACCTGCACATAACTGCGAAGAAATTCAAAGATGTGTGTGAAGTCAAACAACCCATAATGGGCCAGATTGGTTTACTAAGGCCTAGTCACTCATGCCTTGGTGTGGGCTCCGAGCACCTAAATGGGGACGTATAGTGAGCTGACGATGATGATGATGACTTGTCTCCCTTATTCACCTTTCATTTATTTCAATATCGCTCTTACACTTTACCTATAATTTAAAAATAAAATGTCTTACAATTCAAGAAATCACGTACCTAGTTTAACGCGAAATTGCTTGTCTTTGTAGTATATAATTTTAATTGTTATCTACAACAATAGAGTAATCTTAGAGACCAAGTCTCATTTTATTTACTTAAGGGCTAAGGAATAAAAGGGATTCAGCCGTTTGTTGATAAGATAATCCGTAGTGTTTACGACTACGCTGACCACATCAGTGAGGAAATAAAAAAGTTGCTTAACGTGAGTCGCATATATAGCACGGATATAATGCTAGTACCCCAAGAGAGCAGAACAATGAAGCAGATTAGGACAATGCAGTACTTCAATTGCTTAATACAATCAGAGACTGATCTTAACTAGGAGTAATAAACTTATGCTGCTCTACCTGACTGTTCTTCCTTCGTGTGAAACTAGCATAAAAGATTTTTCGCTGAGTGAAAGCCCGAGTCATTTATTTAACAACGCCATTATATTTCCTTTTCTTTGATGTCATGCATCATGTAGGAAGGTTTATTCACTTTCCTTAGAATGTTTTATGACCAAAGATTCATAATCCATGCAACGATAATATTTTAGTTGTCATAGTTTTTTTTCTGAATGAGTTGGTTGGATGATAAAAACCAACGTTTCACGAAAATTTGCATAAAGCAACCCGTTAAGTAATCAATATATTTCGTTAATTGTTACTTTTAGTTTTATTATTTTTGAGATATCGTTATATATTTTATGTAATGAATTTATACACTTTTAAATTTATAAATTCAAACTGTACATAATTATTTATTTTTAACCAGCTTTTACCCGCGACTTTGTCCGCAGGGAATTAAAAAAATCTTAGTAGATTATTACTGATTATTGTATTCTGCCAAAAACATTTATTATCAAATTTTCAATCATACTTAACGATAGACAAAATTACGTTTAGCTGTCATTTGCGTTTTGTTATTCCATGTCAGATGCGTTTGTTACACCACGTTCTGTAGTGACTTGTATTCTCTTTGACGTTTTATGTCACCTGACACGGGAACGCGGTCGAACGGGATAAAAAGTATCATATGTCCGTCTGGTTCTAAGCAACCTCCCCACCAATTTTCAACCAAGTCGGTACAGCCGTTGTTTAGTTATAAATAGTGTATCTAATACGACTTTTTGCCATTTATAGATTTTCATTAATGTCTGTTTTAAAATTGTGCAAATTTGATAATACAATAAAAACTGTTTTTCGTCATTTCACACTATTAAGAATTATTTACTTTAATCGACTTTGTACTCTTCAATGCCAGACGTAAATTCATTTATCAGGTTTAAGCCTCCGAAAGCCTTCTCTCGGTTTGGAGGCGTCAAAGGGCAATAGAGTCATAAATAAAATATTTAATTGTATCATTTTAGTTTAACTTTATTGTTTACGATTAAAATACTTATAGTAAATTATTATAAATTGGACGCAGATTTAGGCTTCATTTGTCTTAACTTCAAGTGAATGGCCAGGCCATGGATGGGAAACGAAAATCATCCCGTTGTCGTAGCTACGTCTAAGTCGTAGCTTAAATGCTACGAGCTTCTTTTTCAGATACAAGTTAGATCAAAGGCGAACAAAGTCGGTGGCCTAGACGTTACGCATTGGATTTGTAAGATCGTCGATTCAAATCCCGCTACATAACGATGTGCTTTTCGATTTTCGCATTTCATATGTACATTTTGTTGACTTTCTTATGGTAAAAGAAAACACAGGTTGCATACCTGCATGTATTTGCGAATAAATTCAAAGATATTTGTGAAGTCAACCAACTCGCATTGGGCCAGCGTGGTTGACTAAGGCCTAACCACCCTTAACTTAGGGTAGTCTCCGAGCACCTCAGTAGTGACGTATAGTGAGCTGATGAAACGCGACAATACAGACCAATAGACAGGGAAAAATTAAAAAAAAAAAAATTTCTTTTGTAAGCACCGCAAGTAAATCATATGTACGAAATGTAAAAATGTTAGCAATCAGTATAGTATTAATGAAGTCAATCTAATGTTGGCCATATGTTTCACAAATAAAAAAATGTGGTAAAAAACTGATAATTTTTATGTAGTAACCGATCAACTGCCAATTGTCACCGCAGTTAGTAGTCACTGCTAAAACATGTAGCGTTTGTAGACCACTGAAAGCAGTTTGTGTGACTGCCCTTACTCGAGGACTTTAGGGAGACGTGACTTGCGTTCCAACGTGCGTAACCGAAGGAATTTTGAAACGTGTCGTTATTTATTATGAAAAATGGTGTTCTTGACGCAAGCACTGATCCTGTCACATGGCTTCTAGACAGCTTATCTAGGATCCCTGAATAGGGTTGATGCTGCCAACATTATAAGACAACACTTTTACTATTTTTACCCAAGAGCCTTGTGTGTGAGTATTTTAAAAGTAAAAAGTCAAGTCAAAAATCATAGGGGTATTGAATCCTAGTGCAGTCGCAGACGTCTAATATTTTAAATTTTCGTTTTGTAATATTATGTCATACTCTTTTTATTTTAGTCCTGAATTAAGTCTAGGTTAATTACTATATTTTTTTAATTTAAATCTATTTTTTTTAGTTTAATACTGTTTTGATAAGTTTCTTTTTTATATAGTTTTAATATTGAATGATTGTTTACGCACCTATATATTTAATGTACGTTGAGTTTATCTGTAAGTGAAATTACATGTCGCTTGAAACCTGTAGTAAGATTAATTTAAAATTGATGTATGAACACATGTATTTTTGTTGATGAACCAAATAATTTTTTTTTTTTTTTTAAATAAACCCGTTAAAGTTCAGTTTGTTAATCGTTGCAGGAATTTCGTAGAAAGTCATTAACGCGGCCAGTTTTTTGAATCCCAATGGATATGTTTTTTATTTCCATCCAAGACTAAGATGGATGGTTACCAATAAGAAATTCTGACCAATATTACTTGTAAGCTTTGTAGATTGACTTTTTTGCCGATTTTCTCTTAGAAAATGTTAGCTTCAAAGCGTTCTGATGTTAACGTTTCCTAATTTCATTATTTTAAATTTCATAGTCTTTAGTATTTTAAATAAATTTGCACAAATGATTTTATTGTTTGATACACATATAGAAGAAGTTGTATAGCGTTATTTTTATTTACCAGAGAAAAAGGAATATGTAATGTAGAATACGTAAACGATCTTAAATTTATTGTCATTACTTTTTTTTACTTTGAAAAAGTATTAACGTATTAACAAATTAAAATTTTAAAATAATAATTACACAGACCCAATATTTTTTACTATGAGTCATTTTATCAATGAAAATTTTATGAACGTAGGGGGAGAGATTAGTGTGAAGGCAGTAATTATAAATTTCATTACGTTTGTACATGAGTAGGACGGGGCGAGAACTGTTATACATACAAGACTTATCTTTGTGTATGCGCACACGCACTTTGGTACATTTCTTGCAAACCGCCAATAAGTAGTTCATTTTAGGATAATTTGTTAACACGAGTTAGGTGGCGCGGTAATATCTGAGCTGGATGAAGTAAGAGACCTAGGAGTGATAATAGACTCTAAATTAAAATTTACATCACACATCAATAATATCGTTACCAGGGCTGCTAAGTCTCTAGGCCTTCTAAAACGCAATACCCAAGAGTTCAAACTTTTACAGACAAAATAAATGCTGTACAATTCATCTGTGCGTAGCCAACTCGAATATGCGAGTGTTGCTTGGAATTCGGTATGCGGTCCAGTCGCAACGAGTTGGGAGTATTCAACGAAGTTTCACGCGCCATTTAGCATTTCATGCTAAGGGTTTTTCTTATCGGAGTCCATACAACCAAAGGTTAAATCACTTTAACATGATATCTCTTAAAACAAGAAGACAAGTATTAGATACGCGCTTTATATACAATCTTCTAAATGGTACATTTCAATGAGAGCAGCTACTTGACAACGTGTTATTTTCGGTGCCGAGACCTAACACACACAGTACCAAAAAACTTTTCCACGTCCCGAGGTGTAGGACAAACCTCGGTCAACATTCGCTTCTAAACAGGATTTGTTGTGGTTTTAATAGATAAGCTGAACATGACACTACGGGTGACATAGATCTTTTTGGCATGAACTTTAACTCTAAAAGAGATTATCACAACCTATTACTGTATACTTAATAAATAGACTTATATATGTTGTGGTTGTACTTAAATAAATAAAATAAAATAAAAACACGATATTGCTTTTAATTTTTTTATAAATATAATCAGTATCGACAATAGATAACGCTACAAGTTTTTTCTTGGTTATAAAAAATAAACCTATGTGCATCAGTCTGCCGTTTTCCCTACAGTCGGCAAAGTAATTATCCATGCATATCTAACAGCCGTTAAATCTGAATTCACTCTCTTCTTACGCATATCGTATGTATATTAGAATTAGATACATAAAAGTATAAAAAAACATGTACAAATGTAACGATACGTGTCAATTATGCCACAGAATAACTATGCTGTAATCTATTATGACGTAAGCATGTAAAGATCAAGAAAATAGGTTAGTAAAAGGTCAATAGGTTGTAATAAGTATCGAAGTTTACGTCGTCTTTTAACGTAAGTACCATCGTGTCTTGTGGAGTTTGAGTTAGAAACGAGCAGCGGGTGTTCCGATAGGCAAGATTAAATTGGCAGTGTGATTTTTATTTACGTTCTATTTTTTATGTCGGCGATTGAGTGTTATGACTAGACAAAGGTATGAAAATACTTTAATCGAAATGAAGGCAATGTTTTTTGTTAGTACATATATATATATGTGTGTGTTTGTTGGTGACTTTGAGTTCTAGGTAATTGATGGTAATGGATGTTTGTGTGAATATATCTCCAGAACGGCTCAATGTATCTCGATGATACAGATATAGAACATAGTCTGGAAGAACACATAGGCAACTTATTAAATTTTTTAATTCCGCGCGGACGGAGTCTCCGGCAAAAGCTAGTCGATTTGATGAAAGTAACATTCGATTTGCGATGTCTCTAATAGAATCATCAAAAAGTGTCAAAATGTATAGGAAAATTAGATATTGTAAATATCGAAAATCATATATGATACATCGCAAAATATTGTCAGTTATATACATTTTTGGAATTCGTTATAGAGTCGCTACGAAGCGAACTAGGGGAGGCTGATGTCATTCCATTCTCTCTATTTCTTGATGTTTATTTTTTGGAGTGTATTGATTTTTAAGTTAACTGTACTTAGTTAACGTTGAACTTTAGTCGTAACGGTTTTTATTGAAACCGATACAGTTACTTAATTTGTAGATAATGTAATAATGTCTGTTTAAATTAAAACCTGAATCATATCTAAGTGGAATAAAATGTTATTAAAAATTATGTTAATTGTGCGGCGGTGGCTCAGTGGTTAAGAACTTGACTTGTAATCTTCAGGTCCTGGGTTCAATCCCGGCATGTACCGATGCATTTTTCGATTTCAAATTTCATATAGGCTCCGAGCACCCGAGTTGGGAAGTATATTAAACTGATGCTGACGATTGTAAATATGAAACGTCAACCTCTTTATGCCAAGCTCTCAAGTTTAGCTTAGATGATGGCCACTTAATTACATTTACATATTATGTAGTTCCATTAGGAGTAAATAAGTGATACTAATTTTAACTTTAAAAGAAACTAATCCAGAGGTTAGATGGTATACTATGTATACCATATCTTAATAAAGACCTAGTTTTTATCATATCTGTTGCCAACATTTCTTGTTTTCCTACAGTGGTCCTATATAGATTTTAATTGCAACCATGTACCATTAGAGCGTCCGTGGCTCAGGGGCTAAGCACTTGACTTGCAATCTGCAGGTCTTGGTTCGTATCCCGCCTTGTACCAATGTGTTTTTCGATTTTCGAATTTCATATGTAAATTTTACCCGACGTTCTTACGGTGAAGTAAGACATCGTGATGCAACCTGCACATATCTGAGAGGAAATTTTAATATGTGTGTGAAGTCAACCAACCCGCATTGGGCCAGCGTGGTTGACTAAGGCCTAATCATCCCTAACTTGGGGTAAGCTCCGAGCCGCTCAGTGGGGACGTATAGTGAGCTGATGGTATATGTACCATTAGTACGGTTTTCGCGCACATAAGTCCGAGACAAATACACCGACTTCAGGTGATTCAGATTAGATTCATGCGTGGGTCCACGGGAGCCCCATGATACATGCGTAACAATGATCTTCACATAGATCTGGACTTGCCTGCCATAGCCCAACATCTGAAGTTGGCGTCGCGGTGTTATTTTGACTCTGCCGTCGGTCATACCAAACCGTTGGTTGTAGTGCTGGCAATTACAAAGCATTCGCGCTCGGTGAGTTTAAGCGCTACCAGCGTAGACCTAGGCACGTTCTTGACTTTCAAGACGATGCCACAACTATCGCTCAGGTTAGGTTTACACAACACCGTAAGCAAACCTCACTCCGTAGTCGATGTCGACTACGGAAGTGATTCTCGCGATACGGCCTCGTAGCAGACAGGTTCTCACCTGACAATGATAGAAGTGTTGCTGTAGTTTCTTCCGTCACTTCTTCTCCTAGAGCAATCGAATTCCGAAATGGTAGTAATGTTAGAAATATTAATAATAGTAATCAGATAAAAGCAACCGATCAAGCCGTGGTTCGGCCCTCTCGGGCACCCATGAATCGGAGTGCTAAACGCGTATTGAGTGACAGTCTAAGCCGCGGTACCCTCTCAGGGGCCTATGAGTACAGTCACTCCGTGGAGCGTCCACCGAAGCGACCTAAGAGCTCGGCGGCCTCCTAATCCGGTAACAATAACGAAGTAACTGCCCGTGCCGAGGTTTCTGAGGAGACCTCGAGCTTAGTTACTCTAAAACGAGGTTTAGGCTAACCGTCATCTGCACTCGGCGATCTCCGATTAGAAAAAGCGTTTAGAAAAAGTTCCAAGTTGCTTCGTTTTTATTACTGCTTTGTAGTTATAAAAAAAATCCGAAGCGTACGCTTTAATA
>JAAOEG020000003.1:7400558-7412319 GCA_011763625.2 Papilio bianor
ACTGACGTACTGCCACAAAAGGCTTTTGCAGAATATCAGCGCTTATTGCTACAAAGTTATAAGCACTTAGCTGAGTATAGGCCTTATCCATTCAGCATAGCAAACTTATTAATTTTTATTCATAAATTTTATAATTAGTAATGAGTGCATGTATTTTTTTTTGTTCATTGTTTGTAACACGTTTTCCCTCCATTAGTTTTTGTCAACTGTATAATTAAATGTATAATGTTTGCCTTATGAATCGATTAAATGATTATTATAATATTCATCAATTGGCACAAATTCCGTAAAAAGGGTTTTACAGCTTTTGTAGTTTACGCTTCATGTATTATTTATCTTAGTTGTATCTTTTCCGTAGAAAAATGTTGCTAATAAGAAAATCTTATGACAAAAAACCGAAGCCATCAAATTTATGTTACTTGTCGGTACTTAAGGGCTCCTCCTTCGATCCATAAAACTCTAAGGTCGTTTACGTTCCATGTTTACTGCGCAGTGGGAGCTTAGGCCGTAATCATAAATTTTTGCCCTATTTAATCTTTCCTATCTTTTCATTTATTATATTTCCTCAGCTTCCGCTTACATCTTTGTTTTTATTTCTGACATTTCTACGATAGTTTCTATTTACTTTTGTTTCTTTATTACAAGCTCTACTAATATTATAAGTGCAAATAGTTAAATATTAATAAGCTTGATCAGCGTTTGTGGCTCAGGGGTTAAGCATTTGACTTGTAATTTGCAGGTTCGAATCCCGCCATGTACAAATGTGTTTTTCATTTTTCAAATTTCATATGTACATTTATTCGACGTTCTTACGGTTAAGGAAAACATCGTGATGCAACCTACACATATCTGAGAAGAAATTCAAAGATGTGTGTGAAGTCAACCAACCCGCATTGACCCAGCGTGGTTGACTAAGCCCTAGTCATCCCCAATTTAAGGTAGGCTCCGAGCCCGATTCGGACATATAAGGTCTTGATGATGATGAACTAGTCCTGTTCTAGGATAAACTCTGAGCAAAGTAAAGAATCTAATTAGATCTCTATTTGTAAAAGTGGCCATATTGTTTGGAACACAAAAATCACAAACATAATATAAACATAACCATAAAAAAATAGTCATGATGTAACGTGCGAAAAATATTGCCATGGAAAAAATGATTTCACTCTTTGACCTGAATGTGCCAATCAATATGTACTGAGTTTTATAAATTGGGTCAAATAAGGCCCGCGTCAAATTCCGTTTAAGTTAATTTTTTTCCTTCGCATCGAAGAATTGGGTTACGTTAAAGGGAGATTGTTAATATTGAACTTGTGAATATTGAAATCTTAGCTTCGAAATTAAAATTCAGTTGTTTTGGTAATTCAATGAGTTCTAAATAACTACATAGTATAAAACAAAGTCGCTTTCTCTGTCCCTATATCCCTATGTATGCTTAAATCTTTAAAACTACGCAACGGATTTTGATGCGGTTTTTAATAGATAGAGTGATTGAAGAGGATGGTTTAGATGTTTAATAACATCAATTAAATAGTTGAGAAATACAGTCATTTTTGAGGTTTCTAATGTGATGTCGTAAATAATTACAATTTTCCGCTTGCATTGCAACAAACGCAGGCTGAACACTACGAGATTTATTAAAATAATGTACTAATTATATATTTTATACCAGTGCGAAGCCGGAGCGGGCCGCTAGTCAAGTATAATTCAAACTTTCTTTGAGTGAATCATTAAAATAGACGACGATAAAGATTTTTCCTTGTTTAATTTTTTTTTGTGATTTTGAAAACTTGAACAAGCGGATGAAATGAAAAACACAATTCAGATAATTGAATAAACTCGGGAAAGGAGAGTTGTTTAAAAAGTTTTATTGCTTACCTTTAAAACGATCAATTTAAAAGCGTCGAAAGAGCTTTCAAGTTAAAGTGTCGAAATTCGGCAACACTCGTTGAAGTAAATATAACAAGTTTCCCTTTAAAATTTAAGAGCCCCTGCAGACCTGAGACGTTTTACTCGGACGATAGATTTATCGGATTGGTAAGTGCACACACTGACTCGACTAAATAGTCGGTTTAGTTGTGGGTACACTACATCGTAGAGTAATCGTAGAGCACATTCAACTTTTTAATCGGCCGATAGCAAATCGGTATAATGTGCGCACTCCATGTACATTAGGCGCCCGTCAAACTATCCTATGATTAAAAGACTAGTCTGCGGGTGCTGTTATTCATAGTAAAGCTCAACGTAAATCGATTTTTTTTGTCAAAATTTTCTCATTAGTCATGAAACTTGACAGTTAGCTTCTTTGCTTGACACTTTTGTACATATTTTAAAGGCTTGATCATATTGATCACTTGTTGAATTTTGAATTATAATCTCATTTTATTATTAGCATAGTGTCAGCTTTATTTCAAAATCTTACTCATATAATACTATGATTACGAGTATAAGGATGGATGGATGGTTGGATGGATCTTCAGATTCTATGAAAAAATTGTAAGAAGCCTATGCTTCTTACTTATTTTTTTTGAATTCCGCGCAGACAGATAGGTATTTAACAATGGTAGATGCCAGCAACAGCAATCTGTTTTGCACGAATCGGCCTGCTCATCTGGTGTAATACCACGACTACACAGAAGATGGGCGTGAAGCAGAAGCTATTCCGCGTCGGATGAGTGTTCGCCCACCCTTTTTTATACGAAAAGGATGGGATAGGGGAGTGAATTTGACGGAGGAAAGGACGCATAGAAAGAGGAAACATTGTCATTAAGTGTGTCGTCTCCTCCGGCTATTAAAGATAGGCAAAGCATCTGCAAGCGGATATCTATGAACAGCGGTCGCTTGGCTGTTTCAGCGATTTCAAGTGGCTGCTTGCACGTGGCTTGCTAATCACAAGTAATATAAAAACAATGAAATATCTATGGTTATTTTATATAAAACATTACACTTTCTTTACATTGCTAACATAACGTAAATAAGTACTGTATATTAACACAATTTAGTCGTCTTTTTCAACAAGACAAATTACAAGTAATTAAGACCACTTCTAATCATAGCCATTTCAAGAGCTTTACGTTTGAAAGAATTCCGAGAAAACTATGTGAAAAACTCGAAAACAGTAGATTTATTTTAGTACTTTTTTTAATGTGAAGTTATTTGTTTTGTAAAATGTGTAATTTCAGTAATTTATCTCTAACATTGCATCATTATTCACATATAAAAATGTTAAATGTATAAAAATAATTTTTATAAAAATTAGTAAATGTTACTTTTTTATAAAATTTACTAAGTTATTTTGCACTTAAGTCACTAAACGACAACCTTATAAAGCTGTAATAAAAGTTTTGTGTTAAATTTTATTTCGTTTTAATACACTTTAGTGTAAAAGCAGTAGCAGTAAAGTTTAAGCTAGTGACGTAGTTAATTATAAAGTTTTTCAATTAAAAGAATAGTAAAGCCAAGCTTAGCTTAAGTATTTTTAAGTTTATGTATGGATTGTTTTTTAATTAATTTTGCCGTTTGTTAAGTCAAAAATGTATCCGATCTCTTTGGCAGACAAGAAGTTCGCATTCTGCCAAAGAGATGGCATACTGCCACTGAGACATTTGCCTTTTGTAATTAAAAAGATAAAAATGACAATCGACCGGGAGCTCGAAGAGTACACAGACGAAATGAAAAGAGCAGACGGTTAACAACGACATGTAGTGAATATTTGTGTTGAATAGTTTTTTTGTAAATATGTAGATAGTTTATTAATAAAGTGTTTAATAACGGAAATGAAGGTATTTTGGCTGCCGTGCTGCTTTTTAAGATTTGTTCACCGTTCCTCAAAATCTGCATGAAAATTAACGTTTTATTTGGAATAAAAATAACTAAAATGATTACTATATAATAAATACTATATTATAAATGCGATTGTTTAGATGGATCTATGGATGTTGTTAGATGGTATCTCCAGAACTGCTGAACGGATCTCGCTGAAATTTGACATCTATGTAGAATGTAATGTGGAAGAATAATTAGGCTACTAATTAATATATTTTAAATTACTCGCGGACGGAGTTCGGCTACAGCTAGTAATAAGACAAAAGAACCAATCTTATTTTAATGGATGTAGAAACTACAAAGGCTTGAGTAATTTTACCAAATAGAATTTATAATCTTGTATACTTGATCGTAAGTATTTATTTATTTCACAGTCACGCATTCATTTCTCATCAAAGTTTAAGGTAACGTTGCTTAGACTATAGAGAAACGGACTAGGCAGTGTCACTGTTGTCGTTCAATATCTCCAAACAGTTGACTGGCAGGAGATGGCGCTGGATAGGCCGCGCTGGCGATCTCTTATGACGGAGGACAAGAGAAATAGTAGGTCGCTGCGCGAGCGGAGTAAGTAAAGAAGTGTCGCTAGTACTAGGTAAATTCTGCACAATTCGCTGGCGGTGAATTAAAGATCATCATCACTTAAATCAGGGGTCTCTAAATTATGGCCCCCGGGCCAAATCCAGCCCGCCTGTGCCATCAATCCGGCCCCCGACAGCTTAGGACTAGTGTCATCAACCTGGCCCACGACAGCCAATGATTTACTGTTGTTACTATTGCTCTTTCTCTACTCGCTACTAGCTGTCCTTACATATCACAGTGTACTGAATACACTGTTAATAGTTTTTGAAATGCAAAAAAGCCTATGTTTGCTTAGGTGGACAAAAAAAAATTCTTTGACCCTTTGAACATGCCGAAAAAAATACGAATACATATAATTCTAACATTTTTTTTATTAATGCAGACTGACTCACAGACTTAAACAAAAAGATCATTTGGGACATTTCTACGTAGTGTTTGTTTCTGTTTGATAATTGGAATGCGTGAGCTTGACAGGTCTAGTCCATAAAAGTTCAAATACAAGGCAATCGATTTGTAATATCCAATTGGAAATTGAATGGCAACAATTCGACGTAGATTCAATCAGAGACTTAACTTCATCAAACAGGATTTCTTGTTCGTACTTCAATTTCTTTGTATTGACTTCAGAAGCGCAAATTTCATTCGAAGCCGAAGTAATTTTGTATAATATTTGTGTTTTTAATATTGTTTTACTTCTTTATTATGTTATAGAACTTTTAGAATATAAGATAGCATACGAGCGCAAATAGATAAGTAACTACTACCAATAGAAAATCAGTCTCAAATGCGTTGCTTTCCTTTATTCTACATTTTTAGTTACCAAAATTATTTTTAACAACTTTAGAAACCGACTTATAAGCCACGGCTTATAAGTCATGACTTATAAGTCATGGCTTACAAGTCATGACTTATAAGCCATGGCTTATATATCATGTTATATATATTAACTTATTCGGAAACATCGAAAAATGGCCCTCTTTTTAAGTGAGTCGAGTAAATAGTAGTCAGACTTTTATTTTGGGTCAAGCAATCTTTTTGCTTGAACATAAAGACTAGCTTTAAGAACTGGCCAACGATAATTGTATTTCTTATTATGTTCTTTTTGTTTCATTGGTTAATGATATCCATACAGATGCCAAAAAAGCAACTTTTGTCTTTTATATTTTAAATTATTTTCTTTAGAATAATTGCAAGTAAATTATTTAATATTACTAATATTATACATGCGAAAGTTTGGATGGATGTTTGTTAGAGTTTGTCACGTAAACTGCTCGGATAACCTAAACCGATCTTGATGAAATTTGGCACAAACGTAGATATAGTCTGAAAGAAAACATAGGCTACTAAATAAGCTTTTTTAATTCCGCACGGACGAAGTCGCGGGCGACAGCTAGTATTTAAATAATTCTCGTATCACTTTATTAAATCTAACTTGTTGATTTATCAAAGACTTTTGTGCTAATAAAACCAGTTTAATCTTTGTTCAAAGTTATAACGTTACATTTTACTAAAAACGAATTACAGACAAACAAAAAGGCCGAAACAAGATAAAGTCTACACTAAATTTCGATAACAATGATATCATACTCATTATTTTAAAGCAAAACTGCGAAGTACTGAATTAACGAATAAAATTAACAAAGTTAGAAAGAGACAATAAAAGTATAGAACACAAATATGTGTTAATAAATACATGAATCATATTATTTGCTAGGTTTAATTACATATACTCATATATTAATACTGCAAATACCTTAAGAACATAGCTAACACACTAGTTAACATGGGTAAGGAGTTAAATAATATTTGCGTTGCGAAAACATTCTTCAATACATATAATATAATATACATATAATAAAATTGGAGTGTCTTCTGTCTGTCTGTTTGTTCTGGGTAATCTCTGAATTGGCTGGACGCATTTTGAATACCACCCGTATGTTTCGCATTCCTCAACAGTGCGGTTTTTGCGAAATTTCCTGCCACTCACCACCACGTTGTGGAGCGGTCTGTCCTTAGCGGTATTTCCAAACCAGTACGATTTAGGGACCTTCGAGAAGCGTGTTGCGAATATCCATGGGCCTAGTTGATTACCTCGGTGTTACCCTAATTTGCACGCTTCTCTAAAAAAAATTGCTTATATAGCAAATGCTTTAGTGTACAAATACGTACCAGCCGTTTTGTCACATCTTTAGTCCTGACTCTTCTTTTTATATTCGCAACAGGAAGATAACAAGGCTCATTTATTCCGTACTTACAGTAATAGGATTAGGTCCGCACTAAGCATTGGAACCCTTTTCACTTTGCTTTATTGCGTGTCACATTTTGTCTTTAAATTACGTCTCTTTTCAGACGTACCTTTTATGATATTTTTTTAACCTGTATTAAGTAACAAAAATTTTTGATCACAATGAAAAATTTATGTAGGAATTTTCTTTTAATTTACTTGATTATTGGTAACTCTGGCATTATGTAGCTCGGAATTGAACCCCCAATAGCCTAATGGGTAAGGTTGCTGACTTCAGATCACGTGCTCGAGTGTTTGAATCCCGCATCCGACTGTGATCGTAAACCATATTCTAGCACAAACTTAAACCTTATATGGAATGGTAAAAGAAATATTAGTTAATTAACAAAAATGATTGATTAAAAAAAGTATGAAAACATATCACCGCCATACCTCTATTTTTATTATCCGTCTTCAAATGATTTGCAATTTTTAAGTAGATCAATAAGTTATGATATAATTTACAGATAAAAATTATATGGTTACTAATTTAATAGCCGAAGCCTTCTAGGGTTATTTAACTTTACGACTGTGGTTGTAAAGAAAATATATCTAGCGCACTTTTGATAAACTTTATAGTGCTGTTATTAATTTTAGTGTGCGTTTTTGCTTAGATAGATAATAGATATACCTGAAACAAAATTACAAGGATTATTTATTAGTAAAGATGCATGATATAACTTACACATTTGGGTAGCTATTTTCTAAAGGTAAACATTAAAATCATTACATTAAAACCTTTAAGCAAATATAAAACCTTAAATAACATTAAGTTTATACTTTACGAGATTTCTGAGTCAAACTGTTTATATGCAGATTAGTGAGACACTGTTTTATGATAGATTACCTTGTACTTTGTAATAAATAAATGAATTTGATATCGTGGATGTGGGTTCGATTTCCGCATTTCGATTACTATCATAAGTTCTAGTACGAATATAGAGCAAGTGAAATGATTACGAGAATAAAATACAATTCTTAAAATCAATTGGAGTGTCTGTTTGTAATATTGAAATAAACGTTTTTTACTACATATATATGAATATATATACGCTACATACACCACAATAACATTTTATACAATTTTTGTCTGTTTGTCTGTCTGTGTTTTCCGGCTAATCTCTGAAATGGCTGGACCGATTTTGACGGAACTTTTTTTGGCAGGTAGCTGACGTAATAAGGCAACGTTTATTTAAAAAAAACTTTTATTTTAGAAAAAGAACGCGCGGACGGAGTCGCGGGCGACAGCTACATTAAAATAAAATTCTCCAAAATAACAAACAGGAATAACTGCTGTGAGTATTTCATGTTGATTTTAACTGTAACCTGTATTTCGATATTTTATAAAATTTCCTGTAAGCTGTTAACGTCCAACAATATAGTTAAATGAACGTCGCATCGTCGTGTAATGAATTTCCGTCCCGTGCGAATATTTTGAATGAAAACTCCCGTAACAATCGAAAACGATTTGTTGGTAGATTTTTCTTCCTCGTTTGATATTATCATTTAATCAGTTTAATCTAAAGAAGAAATGAAAAAGAAAGGAATTATAATGAGATAGAGAGAGATAGCGAAACAGCGATTAAGATGGCCCTTCTTCATCTTCTTCAGCCTAAGTGCATCCACTGCTGGACGTAGGCCTCCCCATCAATTGCCACAATGCCAATGATTAGCTTCTTTTAATCGAGTTTATGAGTTCCAGCATATTCATCATTATATATACAACAATTTGATTTACAGTGTTATAAAATAGATTTATAAGCCATCTCCCTTTTTCCGATTAGAAACATGGAAGATAAACAAAACACATTTTAATATATAGTTTTTTTTTATGTTACAAGGTAGCAAATGAGCCAGCAGCCACCTGAAATCGCTGAAATAGCGAAGTGACCGCTGCCCATAGACATCCGCAATTGCAGATGAGTTACCGTTACGTTTAATTGACGGAGAAGGATACGCACTGAAGGAGAATATTTCCTTTCGTATGCGTATCCTCCTCCGTCAAGTCCGCTTCCCCTTCCCATCTTTTCCTCGTAAGATAAGACTGGGAAAGGAAAGAAGACTAAAATTAGGCCTCCGACACTAGATAATATTGTTAGCCGTGCGCAGATTTGCCGATAACACCCCTCCCTCTACAACAGACCGCGACCCACGCTCGTCTGCTCAGTTAAACATCTAAAATGGATGAGCTGAAGATCAGCTTAAGGTTCGCATATGTGAAGCAGATCAGTCAAGAGGCTCGCAGATCAGCTCTGGTTTTACCTGAAATGAGTTTTGATGACAATGTCGCAGTACGCGACTTGTCAACTAACATAGTTCTAGAACATCGTATTAAGCCGTCAGCCAATTTAGTTTTAAAGCTCAACAGTTCAAGTCTATGATAGTTATACACACGTCGGCCGTTAGTTAACGTATGACGTCATCAAGCAATCGGCAAAGTTCTGCTTATTAGTTAAATGGTGATAAATGAAAATTTTATTGAGGAAAGTTTCTTTAAACAATTGATTTTTTAGTTTATCAAAAACACTCAAAAACCAAATCTTTTTCTATATTAGCGTCTATCGAGAAATTAATTTAACCTAGATTATTTACTTCTTAAAGGTTGCAACTTGCAAGCTTCAGTTGAAGTCAACTTTAAGCTAGTTTTAGTTACGTAAGTTATTAAGTCAGTTTAACTTTAAAGCTTTTGCATGCTTTAAAAAGCGCTGAATAATTGCATTTCGTTTAGCTTGTGACACATTTATAACTACGCCGTTTAATTGAGCCGTTTCGTGGTTAAATTCGGTAAGATTAATGGTCCGAGTTAAGCGCATTGCATTGCGAGCCGGCAACAAATTAACAAACCCTGTTTAAGTTTCATTTTATAATTATGACTTTATCCTGTTTGGGTAACAATTGATATTATTATTAATTACTAGCTTTTGCCCGTGACGTCGTCTGCAAGGAATGAAATAAAACAGCTAGCTTCAATGTTTTTCCAGACTATGTTTTACTTATATGCCAAATTTTATCGAGATCCGTTACATAGTTTGGAAGATATCTTCAAACAAACGTTCATCTATCCATCCATCCATTTAAACTATTTCATTTATAATAATCGTTTATAATAATATTCTAATCGGTAAGGGTACGGATCGGATAATGTTATTGTAAACCACATCCTTAAAGTGACCGAGAATATAGTTCAAATGATACAGAAAATATTCAGAAATAAACAAAAAAAACGGCTTATAATATTATTAAATTTTATATTAATATATATATATATATATATATATAATATAATATATAATATAATATATATATATATATATATATATATAAATATTATTAAAAAATAATATTCAGATTTTTTGCATCAACATTTATAAGTAATGATACCGGTGCGAGGATAAGGCGCATCGAATATGCTTCTTGTATCACCAAAACTGGGCAACGGATCGTGATGAAATTTGGCACAAATATAGATCATATAAGCTATTTAATATTTTTTATTCGCGCGCACGGAGGCGTGGGCAAAAGTTAGTATTAAAAATAAAATAACAAGGGATTACTATAGTTAATGTCGATTTTATTTATTGAAGTTATTATAATACGCGTATGTTATTTAAAGTAGAAAACGAAATGAAAGAGAAACAGCCGAAATCGATTTATGAAAGGTCAAAAGGTTCAAATGTCAGCATCCTTTTAATCTTTCGGCAAATTGTTTCGTTTACATACACAATTTTTTTTTATCAAACTTACATTAAAACGGAATTTATATATATTACCTTTTTATCTTTTATCAAGTAAAGTTAAATTTTCTAAAAAAAAAGTGTAATATCCTATGATTTTATTTTGATTAAATTAACTTTTAAGATAGTATGAAAAATTATTCTGTCACAGTAAGTTGTATGGAAAATTATTTGCTTTGAGGTTCAAAAGAATTTCCATTTAAATGCTGGGCTGCTATGAATATTCGATATCACACAATGCTGCACGGAGCTACGTCACTACCTTTTACTTTGTACATTGTATTAAAACATTTTTAAACTTGAATTACTTTAATTACTTTTACTTATTGAAAAGATAAAAAATTATAGCAAACAATTTGCATAATCTTATAATATTTCAATTATACTCTGGGGAAGGATAAGTATTTTATATACTAGCTGATACCCGCGACGCCGTTTGCGCGGAATTAAAACAAAACTTACTACACTTTATGTTATTCCAGACTAGGATTATGTTCTACATCTTTGCAGTAAGACATGTTTAACATTTCCAGAATTATCGAGTAAATATGTCATCATCATCAACTCACTATACGTCCCCACCGAGGGGCTCGGAGCCTACCCCAAGTTAAAGGTGACTAGGTCTTAGTCAACCACGCTGGCCCAATGCGGGTTGGTTGACTTCACACATATCTTTGAATTTCCTCGCAGATATGTGCAGGTTGCATCACGATGTTTTCCTTCACCGTAAGAACGTCGGGTAAAATTAGTAAATATGTAAATAAGTAAAAACTACGTATCCCACGGGAACCGTAACTATTTCCGGGATCAAAAGTAGCTTATGTGTTCTTCCAGACTATTCTCTACATATATGCTAAATTTTATCGAGATCCGTTCAGCAGTTTAGGCTACAATACATCCATCCATCCATCTAAACGTTCGCATTTATAATATTAATTAGGATTAGAATATTTCTTACTTTAAGAGTACTTTTTCAAGTTCTTATTTTTCATTATAAGCTAGAGTTATGTAACACCACGGATACATCTTAGATTTTCATAATGTGGCTAGTTAATAACAAAAGTCAATTAATCTTCACTACATAGTATAAAATATAATCGCTTTTTCTGTCCCTATGTCCCCTTGACTGCTTAAATCTTTAAAACTACGGAACGGATTTTGATGCAGTTTTTTTTAACAGATAGAGTGATTGAAGTGGAAAGTTTATATGTACAATAACATCCATTAAATATTAGAGAAATACTGTTATTTTTTAGGTTTCTAATGTGATGTCGTAAATAATTACTTTTTTCCGCTTACATTGCAACAAACGCAGGCTGAACCCTACGAGATTTATCAGATT
>JAAOEG020000003.1:7446829-7459991 GCA_011763625.2 Papilio bianor
TGGGCCAGCGTGGTTGACTAAGGTCTAGTCACCCCTAACTTAGGGTAGGCTCCGAGCCCCTCGGTGGAGACGTTTAGTGAGCTGATGATGATGATGATGAACATTTGTGCAACTGAACCACCTTATGTTATTGGTCCATAGAAATGGTTCAGAAAGAAAAAAAGGATATTCCCCGGTTTCTATTTCTTTCGAAATAAGTGATTAATTGTTTAAAACCGCTTAAGTGTTTACAAGAAAAAGGACATCTGCAAATACAGATGCGTAAGCGTAATGCGGTCATATTTTTAATCGACGGAGGAAGAGACGAATTGAAAGAGTATAATTCTTCTTCCTGTGTGACCTTTCCTCGTGAAATCCACTTCCCCTGCCCATTGTTTCCTTAAAAGAAAAGGGTGAAAAGGGAGGAGGACTAGTATACTCACGGACGAGAGGGAAAGCGTCCCTGTGGCCCCGTCACTATGCGTTGGAGGAACAGAGGGTGGGTTTGCCCCGTAAGGGGAGAACCCCAGATAACTGCCGCCTCCCCCGGGACGGCGGAATATGCATAAAGCATTCCCAAAAAAGGAGGACTTGTATAAGGCCTCCGGAATACACACACATCAGACGAAACGTGGAATTACTTCCGCTTCACGCCTAGTTACTGTGTGGTCGTGATATTGCACCGGGCGAGCCGGCCTATTCGTGCGAAGATGTTAAAGCTGGCTCTACCACTGTTAAACGGTCCAACTAATGCTACAAACGCTGCCATTGTTAGTTAAAAGTGTTGTCTATATAGCTCATGAAGTAATCCTGCCCCCAAGGCAAAGTGCATTCGCTTCGAAGCGATTCCATAAAGAAGATCAAAAATATACGAAACTGACAATATATTTCGATAAGTCACATACTTTACACGTATTTCTGTACTTTTTGTCACATTTCGATTCTGCTGACATATGGTTAATCGAGTCATTCTGTCTATGGCTGTGAAATATTTCTCGTAAGCATTGTACTTTGGAAGAAAACACCCGCGTTGCCATTATCCTGTCCAATCAACAATGAACTCTGATGATAAAGAGTTGGTAAACAATAGACAAGTTTGTTTTTGATAATAATACCAAATAGTAGTATCTATGTAGGTCATTATTAAAATAACTTCCGTGTTACTATTTACATGGTCGATTGGAATAAACATGTTATTCAAAACAATACATACCGTCTAGGTGCTGCACTGTATTACGCGTATTATGCATATTACCTATATTACGTATATTACGCGTATTACTAGGTATTACCCGTATTATTAATTACCTAAGTTATTCTTAATATTTTTTAAGACGACATTCAACATCGTTTATTAAAAACATTAAACGTAAATGATGAAACCAAATAACAAAATGGCGTTTAACGCGTAGTTCGTAAGTTTATCACGAAAACAATATGAACAAAAAGCATTAAATTTGTACATCACATTGATAGTGTTTGGCAAACTTAATTTACAAGCAACGGATGTGTTTAATTACGTGAGTAAATCATAAGTTTGGAAACAATTATGATTTACATTACAGCAGATCATTAGCGCGCCATTCTACCCGAATTTTGGCCGTTTGCTTTTGTTCATTGTGAAATATACTTCTTACGAAACTAAGCTGTGATACAAACATCTAAAAGCTTACGATTTTATACCTATTTTTCCAAAATTAATATTTTTTATAAAGATATTCGTATTTAGATATTAATATATTAAAATAGTGATTAATTACTTAAACCATTTTATTACTTAAATTTAAAATTTAATTCTCGATTCTCTAATAGACCAAGAAGTAACAATATTAGTAAATACAAATATAACGATAATAAAATACAATCTGGTAGGATTTTCCTACACAAAGTCGCGAATCTCGAGGGAGCAATGTCGGGATGTACCCGAACTTATAACATCTTTCACGAAAATAAAAGATGAAAAACATAGAGCTGTAAAAGACATCTTTATTTTAGAGGTGGCATGACATTGTCGACGATTCGTTCAAGGTTGCGCTAGTATCCTGGATGCGGGTGGAACAGGACCGACCTTCATGGCGATCTTTGAGGCAGGCTGATTTAACAGTGCTAGAGCCCGCTTTAACATCTTCGCACGAATGGGACGGCACGCCATGTGCAATACCACGACCACACTGAAGACAGGCGAATAAAATAAATAAAATAAAATAACATTTAATCCTTAACAACACAACAACACAATCAGAAATAACAAAAGAAGAAAAAAAACATGACATAGTAATTAGTAGAAAAAAAATGTAATTAAATAAGTTTAGTGGAAGCTATTCCTCGTTTCGTATGATGAGTGCGGTGACGAAGGTCTAATTTTAGTCTTCTTTCCTTTCCTACCCATATCTTCCAAGGAAAGGATGAGAATGGGAAGTTGACTTGATGGAGGAGGATACGCCTAGGAAGAAGAAATATTCTCCTTCAGTGCATCTCCTCCTCCATCGATTAAAGGTAGGCAAGGCATCTGCAGTTGCGGATGTCAATGGGCAGCGGTAACTTCGGTATATCAGCGATTTCAGGTGACCGCTTCCTCATTTTCCACCTTGTAAAATAAAATAAAATATAACAATATAATAAAAAGGCATATTCCCAGCAGTGGGCCTCATGCAGCTGAAGAGAGACGTAATTGTTATCAAATATTCATTTGGTTTTTAAGTACCTAAGCATTTAAGTTGCCAGATCGATGTTCTTATTGACGTAATACTCGGGATATAAAGTTCATCTTGCAAGGGAACTGATATAAAATAAGAAATAAAAGCAGTAGCATCCTTTTGAATTTGCAACTAATGGATAAACAACATGAAATGTGTAGGTGGAGGCATCCCACTTACACGCGGACTGTAATATAGCGCAGATATTATTTTGAACTCCATGTAAAAGTAAGATTAAGGAAAATATTTATTGCGATCAAGAGTATACTAACGGTACCATTGTTGGTTGCATAACTTTCTTATACAAAGAAGAAAGCAGTTTGCGTTTGTCCCTTTTACAAACTCAAGTTTTTAACACTGCGTGAAAATTAGTCTTATAATAACTTTCATTGAACAAATGAGGTACATACTGAGATTTTCTATCTTCTTCTCTATTTGTTTTTGTTAGAGATAGAGTGAAGCAAGTGGCGAAAATACGGATGTGATTATCGACGCCTATGGACATCCGCAATACTGAAGGATTTACTGCAGATGGGACACCGGCCTTTGAGAAAGAGATACGGTCATATGTAATGTATTAAACATTTTTTAATGTCGCTTCCTTATACAGAAGTTTTCGATCTATGGTGTTTAAAATTATTATAATAATATGAAAAACTAGTCCAGAATAGGTTTACCGCAGCATTTGCCCCATATAACGCGTCGCGTCGGTGGCTTTTGGGTTAGGCTCTTGACTTAATAATTGACTGAAATACTTGACGTAATCCGCAGGTGTTGGGTTCGAATCCAGCCATGTACGAATGTGTTTTCGATTTTAGAATTACATATATACATTTATTCGACGTTTTTATGATGAAGGAAAACATCGTGATAACTTGCACATTTTGGCGAAGTAATTCAAACACGTGTATAGTCAACCCATCCGCCGACGTGGTTGACTAAGACCTAGTCACCTCCAACTTTGGATAGGCTCCAAGCCCTTTAGTGGGGACGTATAGTGAGATGATGGTGATGATGCCTATACACGGTGTGATTGGCCTCTGTCATTTACCTCTGCATTTGTACATGGTAATTGTACAACAAAATTAATTACAACGGATAATACAGTTCTTTACAAGTACGAATGCAGTTAATGCAACCGTTTTGTATAGAATCCGCACAACACAGTGCTATCTACTTTATAGCTCTTATCTGAAATACTCGTTTTAATAAATGAGACAACTGAGAGCATGCGGAATGCATTACAAGTATATAAATAAATATAAATTAATATGCATATTTAATGATTTTTTAATTTTAGACCTGACGTGACCTTATTCTGTCGGACTATTAGTAAACATGGTATAGGTATAGAAACTATTAGACAGTGCACATTAAAAAAAACTTTTGGATCTTGTCTAATACATTTAGATTTGGGAAACTCTATCAAAAATGTTTTTATTTAGATCAAGTAGACTATTAAAAAGCTATCAAAATTGGCCCACTGTTAGACTCAGACTTGTTGGGTCAAACAAGCGTATCTTGGGACCCTTATTGATCACCGACTCATTGGCAAGCCTAGATATCGTTTGAGAGACGCTGTGGAGCTGAACCTGCGTAAGGACCTACTGACTGGTACGATATAGCACAAGACAGGCAACGCTGGAGATCTCTTATGGCGTAGGCCAAGCGGAGTAAGTAAGTAAGTTAGATACAAACAGTATTGTTACTAAACAATCAACGTCTTAGGACTCTCATACCTTTTGAATCTTCATATTCAGTACATTTAGTAGACGAAAGTCTGAAACACACACAAAATTATACGTGTGTCCTTGCTCACGGGCTACCCATGTTAGGTATGACTAGGCCATAGTGAACAATGCTGGCCCAATGTGAGTTGGTAGTCAACCACACTGCCCCAGTGTGGGTCAGTAGCCTACCACGCTAGACCATCGCTAGTTGATTAAAGGCCCAATTAATAATTATACAAAATATGAGCCACCATTTAATTGAATTTCACAATTTTCCACAACTACACTAATTACCACATTTTTCATTTGTCAAAAAATTTCTCTTTTGCTTGGTCGCAAAGCTCTAGTGTAATGCAGTTGGAACAAATTTATGGCGTCTAATAAGCACTCAGTTGGTAATTTATTACAAGTCGGATACAATTTCTCCTTTCGTTTCGCTTCTATGCAACACTTGCCGTTGAAATTAAATTTGCATTTGTAATGTTCCATACGTGAACC
This sequence comes from Papilio bianor, assembly GCA_011763625.2. Classification (NCBI taxonomy): domain Eukaryota; kingdom Metazoa; phylum Arthropoda; class Insecta; order Lepidoptera; family Papilionidae; genus Papilio; species Papilio bianor. The sequence goes on from JAAOEG020000003.1 coordinate 7,451,733, forward strand.
GCGACTCCACACTCGACTTAGGAATACTAATGTTTTCTTTGATTAGATTTCCGCTTTAAAATGTTATTCAATAATATTCCTTATCTATTAGCTTTTAAAAGTCAAACACGGGAATATAAGAAAGTCCAGCAAGGACTCGCACTTTACAGTTGTTGACGCCAGCAACAAGATTTGCCAACCGCAGGACCACACAAAAAACAGGCGTGAAATGGATGCAATTCCGTGTTTCGTCTTCTGAGTGTACATTCGTGGCAGTGGTAGTGGCTTTGTATAAGTCGACTTTTCCTTCCCACCACTTCCTCATATGAGAAGGATGGATAGGAGTAGTGAATTTAATAGACACAAAGAAAGGGAAAATCGTTCTCTGTCTGTGCTTAACTTCATCCATCGATTAAAGATAGGAAATACATCAGAAATTGTGGATGTTTATAGGTAGCCTTCGCATCGCTATTTCGGCGAATTAATAGTAATAAATTAATTAGTTATAATAGTAGCTTGCTGGTTTGCCACTTTATATAGTACATAAAAGCTATGTATAGAGTAAGACATAACTTTTTGTAACTTGATCTCCACTCGAAAGACGGTTGTTCGTCAATGGTACTAACTCATTTTGCACGAGTAGTTTCGGCTTAATCTTTATAAATACTTAGGACTTTAGTCTTTGGTAGAAAATTTTAGAATGCATGAATGTCAGAAACTTTAAAAAATGTGGATAACAAGAAAATGGTTACGTTATGTAAAAAACATACACCGTATTAAGGTTATTTTAACGATCACTTTAAATAAAGATTTAAAAACTAAAATAAAAAAGATATTACGTGCAACGAAATAAAACTACATTTCTAAACATGGCTCCGTTTGTATTTAATCTTTTTCCGAAAACATCGCAACCGCATTTTTCTCTGCACGGCTTACATGGAATTAGCATTTTCTGTGGGAACCGTATTCAAATGCAAAGTTCGCGGAGCCGTTTCAAAACAGAAATTGAATCGTATTAAGGGAGTAAGGTTTTTGAATGCGACCAGCTTTATCCTGCAGAGACTTTTTGATTAAAAGTAGATTTGATCTTCAATACTTGGAGTGTTTAAAAATTGTAATAGCAACAAAATAGACCAATGTATTCCGGCGACTTTTACCTTCAGTAGTTTAAATACTGCACTCAGAGCAGTTAAATGAACATTAAATGTATCCTGTAGTGTAGTTTAGTTGGTAAACTTAGATATGTTTTAAGCATTTGGTAGCCGTAAGTGCCCCACTTAGTAGAAGTCTTCAATGTGCGCTTCGATTTGTTTAGATTAAAAAAAAATAAAAACATAAGCATCCAAGTAAATTTAAAAAATATCTACCATACCCGAATCAAAGCCAGAAAGAACGCCACTTATGTACTTTTGCCAAACATTTTTAATAGGAAAATTGGGGCCGCTAGTTCTCCTTAAACCGATTTCAAAGTGCATACAGACCGAAAATTCGAATAACGGTTATTTTCTGGCAAAGGGAATTAGTTTCTGGTTCATGATAGAGTTGTGGATTGTTTATTTTGCTCTAAAAACAAGAACACGGTATATTTTTAATAGGAACGAGTATATTACTTTTGTGTTTTTAACCATTTTTGGAGTATGAAGATACAAACGACAAAAAAAACAGGGAAATAAATTAATGAACCCACAGCTACAACCGATAGCATTACTTTTACTGAAACTGAATGAAAATAATCGCGAAGAAGAAAGAATAGAGCGTAACAAGAATTTCTAACATGATTACTCCATAGAGGGTACGAAGAGAAGAATGAATTGCATGAAAGTTGACATTACTAAAAAGGCAGTGAAGAACTTTACAATAGATCAATTAAAAAGGATTTTGTAATGACTGATGAATCCATTCATCATCATTTTAACAGTGGTAGAGCCCGCTTTAACATCTTCACATGAATGGGCCGGCTCGCCCGAGTGTAATACCACGACCACACAGAAGACATGAAAGTGGAAGGAAGTGGAAGCTATTTCGCGTTTCGTCTGATGAGTGTGGTGCCGGAGGCCTAATTTTAGTCTTCTTCCCTTCCCACCCTTATCTTACAAGGAAAGGGTGGGAAGGGAAAGTGGACTTGACGGAGGAGAATACGCACAGGAAGGGGAAATATTCTCTTTCAGTGCGTCTCCTTCTCCGTCGATTTAAGGTAGGCAACGCATCTGCAATTGCGGATGTCTATGGGCAGGGCAGGGCAGGCAAAACACTTTAGTACATGGCGGGATTTGAACCCAGGACCTGCGGTTCATAAGCTTAATCCTTGAGCTCTATCTCTATGATGGAAATATTACAAAAGTTATTTATAAAAAAGGAAAATTATAATTTAAATATAATATCGTAAAATTTTACTCAAATATTTCTTGCAGCAAGTCCACAATACTCAACAAATCTGTACGCTTATTGAAACTCGGCTAAAATATCGGTAGTAGCTTTCAACGAAACGTGCTGAACTCCTTATCTTCGACGACTTAACCGTTACTTTCAGCTAGTCGTCTTTGTTATTAAGTTATTATCTGCAGTAAAATCGTATCGTTATTCGTATTCGTTTTAAAGAATTTAATCTTTTAAGCTTTTACTTTTTCTATTACTATTATTACCTAGAATATTAACGCGTAATATATTATAACATATTTGCATATAATTCTATTCTTTTCTTGTAAGCGTGTATTTAGAAGAAAATAGAAAATACCAAATAATATAGAAAAATTAAGTGTTTTAAATTTAACAGTGGTAGAGCCCGCTTTAACATCTTCGCACGAATCGGCCGGCTTGCCCGGGGTAATAACACGACCACACAGAAGATAGGCGTGAGGTGGAATTAATACCGCGTTTTATGTGATGAGTGTGTGTGCCGGAGGCCAATACATACAATACAGCATGGCAGTGGGATTGGAAAAGAACTTACCCCAGGGCGTAAAACCTCCATTTTGGAGATTTCCAGCATTTTGGAGGGTCGGAGTATCAAGGTCGTTGTCGACGGTGCATGCTCTGACCCGAAACCAATTAATGCTGGTATCCCACAGGGCCGTGTACTGTTGCCCACCCTGTTTCTTCTGCATATCAATGACATGCTGCAAATAAGCAACATTCATTGTTATGCAGACGATAGTACGGTTAATGCACAGTACTTAGCTCGCGCTAACGTTTCTCGGGCTACCGCCGATGAGAACCGGACCAAACTTGTGTCTGGACTGGAGACCCTTTTGGGTGAAGTTTCAGATTGGGGTCAACGAAATCTTGTTGATTTCAATCCCAAAAAGACACAAGTTTGCGCCATTACCGCTAAAAAACAACCCTTTGTCGTAGATACTCGTTTCGGGGGCACTGCCCTGGTTGCGTCAGCCAGCATCAGTATTCTCGGTGTTGACATATCGAGTGACGTTCAGTTTCAGGGTCATTTGGAAAAAAAGGTCAAGGTTGGCCTCTAAAAAGCTGGGTGTGCTCAACAGAGCGAAGCAGTATTTCCAGGCACCGCCTTCAGCTTTATAAAGCGCGAGTTCGGCCGCACATGGAATACTGCTCGCATCTCTGGGCGGGAGCACCCCAATTCCAGCTTCTTCCATTTGACCGCATACAACATAGAGCGATTCGAATCGACAACGACTGAGCTCTTACTGATCGGCTCGACACTCTGACTTTGCGGAGGGATGTTAGTGCCCTCTGCATATTTTACCGTATAGACCACGAAGTGTGCTTCGAAGAATTGATTGGAACAACACCCGCCGCCGAGTTCCGTCACAGGACGACCCAACAGACCGCCATTTACCATCCACACAATCTTGATTGCTGGCACTCTATTACCGAGCGGTTTTCGCGTAATTTTTTGCCGCGCACGCTCGCGTTGTGGAATGGTCTGTCCTCGGCAGTGTTTCCAAACCGCTACGACTTGGGGTCCTTCAAGAAGCGAGCGTATCATCTTCTCAAAGGCAGGCAACGCATCTGCAGTCCATGGACGTCGATGATCACCTCAGTGTTCGCGCTGCTCGTTTGCCCCCTTATTATATATAAAAAAGTGTAATAAAAAGTTACAATAACTTTTTTATTAAAAACAATTGCATTGAAATCTCGTCAGAAATATGTAAAAGGGGAAATTCCCATTCAATTCCCAAGTTGGCAATACGTCTTGTATTGTAACAATTTATATTGGTAAGCCATTGAAGAATGTAATGGAATATGTAATTATTTTGCACTAGCTGTAGACGGCGACTCCGTACGAGGCGAATAAAAGAAATAGTAGCCTATATGTTCTGCCAGTCAAAGACATTTATGCCCAATTTCAGAGTGATCGGTTGAGTCGTTTTGGAGATAACATTAAGCAAACATTATTACATCCATTTAAACTCGCATTCATAATTTTTTTTTTTTTATTTTACAAGATGGCAAACGAGCAAGTGGACACCTATAATCGCTAAATAGCTATGAGACCGCTGCCCATAGACATCCGCAATTGCAGATGCGTTGCCTACCTTTAATCAACGGAGGAGGAGATGCACTGAAAGAGAATACTTCCTCTTCTTATGCATCCTCTCCTCCATGAAATCCACTTATCCTTCCCATCCTTTCCTTATAAGAAAAGGGTGAGAAGGGGAAGAGGACTAGTATCCGGTCCTCCGGCACCACACTCATCAGACGAAACGCGGAATTGCTCCCACTTCACGCCTGTCTTCTGTATGGTCGTGGTATTACACCGGACGAGCCGGCCCATTCGTGCGAAGATGTTAAAGCGGAAAATTTGTCAGATTAGACATATTTTTTTTTAAATAATAGTTACCAACATGTTCATATTTTTAACAATTAAATTAGATAGTGAAGTGTTCTAGCTTTACCTCTAAGAACTAAGAGATCACTCGCCATATTAAAATGTAATCAGTACACACAATTATAAACCTTGTTCTTTATAAAATAAATGCACCAATTTTATAAAAAATATAAACTTCACCTCCTACAGTAGCAGTGGAGACATCTCGTATTCTAATTTGAATACATAACCTTAAAATAAAATGACTTTAAAGAACGGAGTTTGCATGTAGACAGCGCATACCATCTTATCCACTCACTTTCACTGCCAATAAATGCAAACTGCGTAATAGAGAAAGCAAAGCTTATTGCAAGCGAATTGTAAACCTCTACACTAATTTAAAAATAACTCGTTTACGTGATTAAGAAACGTAACTGGATGCTCTTAACCTTGGCGTGGTTGAAAAATTAATTCAAAAATCCATGTTCTCTTACGAATATAAAATAGTTAGTTACATAGTAGTGTAGTTTTTGTAATATTTTTTATAGTATAAGTTGGCAAACTAGCAAGTGGTGCCAATTTAATTTGCCAAAATAGCGAAGCGTCCGTTGCTCATAGACATCGGTAATATAAAAGGTGTTGCCTACCTTTACTGGACAGAGGAGGAGACGCAGAAATATATATGCCCTCTTTCTAAGAGTCTCCACCTCTGTCAAATCTATTTCCCATGCCCATCCTTTCCAAAAAGTGTGGGAAGGGAAAGAGGACTAAAATTAGGCTTCAGGCACGCACACTTATCAGACGAAACGCAGGTTTGCCTAGCCATACCTGTCTTCTGTGTGGTCTTAGTTTTGCACCGGACGAGTCGGCCTTTGATGCGAAGATGTTAAAGCCGGCTCTACAACTGTTAAACTGGTTACCAACTATTTTTACAATCTTCGGAAGTTCATTCGGGTAAGTGATTACTAGACTGGAACTAAAACACACCCAAAGGATCAGATACTAATAGGTATTTTCACCGGACTGCAACTGCGCTCCAAAACCTAAAATTATAACATCGAAGGACCAACAGCTTCACCTTTTGGGGTTGTATTTTTCTTTTTTATAAAACTTCGGTAGTAAAAGTTGAGGCACATTTCGTAAGCTCGTTACATCTGTAACGTGACAAGTGGTAAGCCTACATAGCCTTGTTTCTTAGGGAACCTTAATTTAATAAAACATCGAAGCGCTCCAAACTCAATTAATGTTCTTAACCAGTGAACAAAGTTTTTAAGCAACTGGTTTGACCTCTTGTATCGACAGTTTAATACATTTATGTTGGTTCCGAATATTACCGTTTGAAGCAAACGTAACATATAAACCAATAAAACATTTTTGTGCCTCGATTTTCTTTTCGTGAAATAGATGAAGACAGCTTTATTTTCCATTTACACATCATATTTTTTATTAATAATATTAATGCGACAGTTTAGATGGATGGATGGATGTTTGTTAGAGTTTGTCGCCTAAACTGCCAAACGGATCTTCATGAAATTTAGCATAAATGTAGAGAACAGTCTGGAAGAACACATAGGCTACTTTTGATCCCAGAAATAGTTACGGCTCCCAAGGGATACGTAGTGTTTTGTTAATTACATATTTACTTGATGTTCCGCAATGGTTCAACATATTATACTGAAATTTAGTACAGATATAGAACACGGGCTGCAATTATTTATTATTTATTTATTTATTACTCTACATTATTAATATTTGAATTATACATATAGGATACTAAGTTATATATAATTCAACGAAGACGGAGTCACGGGCGACAGCTAGTCATTACTTAAGGCTTCAAAATTAACTACTTAAATTAAAAAAACTTTTACAAACATAATATTACTAATATTTACAATGAAAACTAAAAATATATTACTTTTGTTGGTGCCTGTACTAAAATATATTTCATTACAAAAATTGTTCACAATTTATTATAAAATAAGTAGGGTAGTATACTATAATTTTGTGTCTGGCCGCCTAAAGCGGTGAAAGCCTCCTCCTGATTGTTCCATGTAGTTATCTCTGATATTAGATTGGTCCAGCAGTTACAAACAATTTACAATTTTTTTTTCGTAATTTTCCGTTAAATGCAAGAAAAATTAATTGTACAATAGTTTGTAATAAATTATTATGAATAATTTAAATATTTTTAAACCTGACGCAGAAAAGTCTTGGTGAAATGTTTGTCAATTATAAAAATGTGAAAATATAAAGGATATTTTATTCTACTTCAAAAAGTGGACAAATGGAGATCCATTTATTTCGACATGTAGCCGTTTTGTATCGTAAACTGGAACGAAGTGAATTTACCCAATCAATTGTTGGTATAAATTGCCAAGTAAGAAGTCAGTCGACTCAAAGCTTCGCAGGGCGTTCGTAAAGAAAGGTGAAAACACGGGGATTTTCCTTTTAAGAACGTTTCAGCACGACACCTAAATCTTTTGTGATCCGATAAAACTAATGCTTTTCTATTCTCTTTATATTTGTGTTGAGCTTTTACTGGTTTTGTAGTCACTTTCTCTTATAACCTCTTTTGATTCTCTAGTTGTAAGTGGTACTAATCATAGTTTTGTTATTTCTTACGTTAATTTTCTTATTACGTACGTTTAACCGTTTTGGAGATACCTTCTAACATTTATCCATTCATCTAAACATACGTATTGATAATATTAGTAAAATTTTTAATTGTACTACTTGGAATTAGACTTCTTTACTAACACAAATGGATGTTTCCTAACTTTTTTTTAATTTCCTCCTTCATTTCATTAACGCATTAAACAGTATTTCTCTTGATTTAAAAAGTGTTCAGTTATTTTTTCCAATAAGTTTATATTAAAAATTCGTTTAAGCATTTCACGACCCAAATGACCTTTCTTTTGACATCCTTTCAAAAAAAAATTGACAGATTCCGTCATTTTCTTCAAATCACTTAGCAACTGAACGTTTTTGCACCTAAGTTTTGCACAGATTGAATTGTGTCATTAATTTTCATCGGAAGTTCAAAGAGCATTAATTTTGATATCGAAAAACAAATCACTACAATGATTTTCCGGGATTTAAAGGGATTTAAATAATCTACTGCAATATTAAATTATCCTTCCCCTTCCCATTTCTTCCTTATAAGAAATAACAATTCCTTTCCTATGAGGAAAGAGTGGGAAGGGGAAGTGCATTTCACGGACGAGGGGACTCATAGGAAGAGGAAATATTCTCTTACAGTACGTCTCCTCCACCGTCGCTTAAAGGTAGGCAACGTATCTGCAATTGCGGATGCCTATGGGCAGTGGTCACTTCGCTATTTCAGCGATTTCAGGTGGTTACTAGCTCGTTTATCACCTTGTAATATAAAAAAAAATCTTACTTACAGGACGCCAAACTATACAAATACAAATACAATTTTATTGGTAATAAGAATTACAGGTCATAACATTATAACATTAGTATGTATGTATAGT
>JAAOEG020000003.1:7830490-7841743 GCA_011763625.2 Papilio bianor
TGTACGTCCCCACTGAGGGCTCGAAGCCTATCCTAAATAAGGGGTGACTAGGCCTTAGTCAACGATGACCCAATGCGATTGACTTCACATCTATCATTAAATTTCTTCTCCGATATATGCATCATGATGTTTTCCTTCCAAGTAGAACATCGAATAAATGCTAATATAAAATGCAAAGGTATGTATATGGCGGGAGTCGAACACGGACCTTCAGATTACAAGTCAAGTTCTACCCTCGTATGAAAGTAACATAAACATTTACATGTAAACAAAACAAGATGCGACCATCAGCGCACGTGTCAGCAATGACGGCATTTAAATGAAAGGGACGTTATAAATATAAATAAACAAGCTGTTTTGATGTCTATCTAATGGTCGCCTTTGAAAGCTGCAGGAGTTAGAATTCCATCAGCAATACATCCGGTACAGTACACTCTTTTAACCGTGGGTTTTCATTGCCTAAAACTCATACAAAAATATACTATCTCGATGGCTGGCGATCCACTGCCATGCGGTTTTCGCGTAATTTTTTAACTCGCACAGCCGCGTCGTGGAATGACCTGTCCTCGGCGGTGTTTCCAAACCGTCACAACTTAGGGTCCTTCAAAAAGCGAGCGTATCACCATTTCAGTGCTTTTCCAACCGTATTCCATTTTCAAATCTAATACCGTTGAACATAACATCCTAAAACTGTGCAAATTATAATTACCCAAGTGTTCATCATACTGCGGGCACTTACAATTCGTCGGCTCTGTCGGTATTACTGCTGGCTAGACCTTAATATAGCAGTAGAACCGTATTGATGTATGGATTAGGTCATCGTAAGGAAAACTTACCAGTTTATGACACTGCGCGCGCGCGTCTCTTCGCGCTGCGTGCTCTGACAATGCATGCCGCGCGCACTGCGCTCGGAGCTCCGCCGCACGCGCGCATTCCGCCGCCTGCGCCACCTGTCCACAGTACAAGAAATAGGTATTAAATTAAGAATTCATATGTACAAAACTTAAAAACAAACGAAAAATGTGGTATTCTGGTGCATTAAAGTACCGAAGCCCAATTAAACATTGGTACCTTTGAATAAATGAATGGAAATAACTATAACGTATAACTGAAAGATTGCTATTCAAATTTGTAAGGCAAGCAACGACGCTTCGATGTCACAAAATTTTACATAAACATAAAGCTAAATATATGTACTTTAATATTAGTTTAACATAAGTTTATTTTTCATTATCGTTCTACCAAACTCTGTAAACATAATGTCAACTTAATTAAACTAAGCCAATATTATCTTTGCTCCGATAATTGACATGCCTTTATTGAACGCTTCAAGCTTCACTTAATGGTTTGCTATAAAGCACAAAACGACCTTAAACTTCGCAGTCCGCGTCTAGCTCTTGATACAAACAACAGCTTACAATGTTTCTAATACTATTAATCATCACACTCCTTCATCCTTCAACTTCCATCGATCCCAATAGCTCGTTGTCTAAAGAAATTTTCACGTATCACAACCAAACGTCTTTCAAAGCGGAATACGCATTTGAGGTGGTCGAGAAAATATTCAACGCTTTCAAGCAATGGTTTTTCACCATCACCTTTTGTGACTTCACTTACTTCGAGAATAGAATCTTAAAGTACACAGAGAACTATGGCTACGGTTACCCAGTTATGCTTCTTAACGGCTGTCCTGATGTCAACAAAACTAAAGTCAAACCAAGAATAAACAAACATGGAGCGACAGCGTATCTGGTGACGTCCAATGAATTATCTTTAGATGGAAGTGAATTTGTTATCGAAGCGTTGATGAGAACCGGAGTCTTTAAGCCGAGAAGTGCAGTTATATTCGTCATTAACACACCAGTGGAGATGGATAGTTATTTCTTTTACACCATGAAGTTGCATTTCCGTCTACTTTTAAGCAGAAGCATAACCAATTCAGTCATAGTATTGTACTGCCACCGCTTAATAATGTATACATACAATCCTTTTAACAATGAAATAAGAGATATAACAAAAGTTAAAGATGTTGGCCGATTACTTGCACAGCAATACAATAATCTATTCCGTCAGGAATTACGTTTGAGTGTGTTCCGAAAAATTTATGTGTCTAATAAAAATGGACCAGTTTACTGTGATTCAAGACTAGCTGAAACAGTAATGAATATACTAAATGCGACTTGCAAACCTTTAGCACCGAGAGACGCAAACACTGTTGGAGATTTACTAAACAATGGAACAGCTACTGGCGTCACTGGTGATCTAATAGATGGATATACAGATTTAGAATTGAATTCGAGAATTCTTAAGAATTCATATTACGGATACATCGACACAACGTATCCTTTAGGGCAAGATGAATTATGTTTCTTAGTGAAGAAATCTTTGAAACAGTCAACATTTATGACGACGTTGAAGCTTATATCAGTGGATATGTTATTGCTTTGTATCTTCAACGTGATCTTCTTTATATCAGTAGCTCTCGTTGCAAGAGGTATAGAGATAAAAATCTTAAATTTAAAGGATACGCGAGATTCGTCGTCGACTGTTGTAGACTTAATAAAATGCTTCATAAGACAAACAGTTGATATAAAATTCACCGGACCGATATTTCGATGTGTCGTATTTCTGATAATGATATATTCTTTAGTCGTCGACTGTGCTGTTGATGTACGTATGCTTTAGTTTATATTTTTATTTAAAAATATCTTCTTAACCTTTAATGTATAATCAATTAAAATTCCAAAACTGATTTACCAATTGATAGACGAATGCAATATTTGCAAAACCATAACTCAGTCTTCAAAACATTACGGTTACCAAACCTTGGTTTCCGGACCCCACGAGATTGGGATAAGGCTAAGAACTAACTTGTAACAGTAGAAGACACCAGCAACAACATCTATTACACAAATTGGCTCGCCCACCGCAATATCACGACCACAAAGAAGACAGGCTTCAAGTGGAAGCAATTCCGCGTTTCGTATGATTAGTGTACATGCCACAGGTCTAGTATTAGTCCTCCTGCCCTTCCCATCCTTTTCTTATACGATTATAAGGAAAGGATGTGAAAAGAAAATGTATTTGATGAAGGAAGGGACGCGTAGGAAGAAGATACATATATCGGTGCGTCTCCACCTACATCGACCAAGGGTAGGCAAAGCATTTGCATTTGCGAATATCTATGGACTATTTAAGGTGGCTGTTTGCTCCATTGCTTTGTAATGAGTAAATACTTTTTTAATATTATAATATTATATTTGTTGTAGGGTATCATAACATCAGCGATAGCGTATCCAAGATACAAGCCAGATATAAACACACTATCCGAACTGCTTCAAACAAACCTGACATTTGCAGTACATAACCGACATTTGCATATATACAACAGAAGTCTTGGTGGAGACTATTACGATGTGATCACAAAACGGACACAAATATTCAGCGACACGCAAATACAGAACGCGATTTTAAAGAGACAGTTCCAATACGCTATCTTATTGAGGAAGACTGACGCACAGTTCATTAGCAGACAGCAATCTAATATGATTAATGGAAGACCACTGTTTCACACGGTAGAAGAATGTCCTGTACCTTGTTCAATAGTATACGGCTTAAGGTATGGAAGTCCGTATCTACCGAAGCTGAATAACATCCTTTACCATTTAAATCAAGGAGGAATCTTACAATACTGGAGTAAATCTGACGAATACAGTCTATATAAGACCAATGGTAAATCTATTTACGGTGATGAAAATAAAGAACGAAAGCCACTAAATAGCGAAAATGTTAAAGAAATATTTGTTGTCCTGTTCATTGGTGTTTCGGTAAGTGTATCGGTGTTTATTATTGAGATATTATTAAATTATTTTTCTTTTAGATATGAGATACCGAAAATATTACGACGCTAATTTCATTCTTGTCTTACTCATGCAAGATACCAATCTGGTTATCATAACGAAGTAGCCCGAGCCGAGGTTCCTAGACCCTCGAGCTTAGTTACTCTTAAACGAGGTCTACGCTAAGCGCCATCTTCGATCGACCAGTTTAAACCCGGTGAAGCTGTAAATGCCTCTTCAAGGCAAACAGTGACTATCCAGTCACAAAAAAAAATCATACAACATAATTTGTTTGTTTAATGTACTTCTTACATGTTAATGCAGTAGAAATGAATAAAAAAAATTGTGTCTATGAAAATATGTGTTTTTTTATTAATTAAACAGTATAATTTAAACCATTCCTTTAAACCACTTGAGCGTATCAAAATATTATAATTAACACGTATAATTCTCTAATGCGTGATTTTTTTTTTGCTATTGTACCATAACATTCATAAACTATAAGCTATTAAAAGAAAGTCAGCTAAATTATAATCTGTAATAATACAGATTGTATCAACTATACTTTATGTGAGCAAACCTCTTTGTGTAAATGGCTGTAAAAATCATTGGAAGAAGGATAAAGAAGCCTTTACCCTGGAGTAAGACGATATAGAATAATCATAATGAAAAATCTTATTACTATTATAAACACGAAAATTTGTAAGAACATATGGATGTATGTTATTCTTTCATGCATAAACTACAGAATGGATTTCGATCAAACTTTACATATGTTATACATATATATAAAAGAAAGTCGTGTTAGTTACACTATTTATAACTCAAGAACGGCTGAACCGATTTGGCTGAAAATTGGTGGAGAGGTAGCTTAAAACCAGGAGACGGTCATAGGGTACTTTTACCCCTCTTTTTTTAACTATTTTCTACGTATTCGTCAAAAAAAAAATATTCAGTCTCTATAAAACGTGGTATTACAATAACGCCTCTGACGGAATAACAAAACACAAATGACAGCTAAACATAATATTGTATATGGTTAAGTATGAATGAAAATTTGATAATAGTAAATTTTGTCAGAAATCAATAATGAGTAATAATCTACTAAGTTTTTCTTTATTCCGCGCGGATAAAGTCGCGGGCGAAAGCTAGTAGCCTATAAGTTATAAATATGTATATTGTGTGAATTATGCAAAATATACGAGTGTAATGTTTAGATGGATGTTAGTTTTAAAGTATCTCCTTATGGAACCGTTACACGGATATCGATGAAATTTGGCACAGATAGAGAACATTCTAGAAAAATAAGATAGGCTTTTTTTTATTCCGCGCCGTGTACAAAATTAGTAAGCCTTATCTAGTATGATTGTTGAAGTTATAACGAACCTTGAGTTTCTCTTGAAGGCCCTTGTTCGCTGCTTTCAAAGACTGAATCTCTGTCGTTAATCTTTTCAATTCGATTATTTTGTTGCAACTCGTTTGACTGTCCTCTAACTTCTCCGGTTTTATAGAACACGAGCGTAATTGTTTTTCTAAGAACTCTTCTTTCTTTTTGTATTCAGTCTTTAGATTTCTGATTGTGCTTTCATGTCGGGCCTTCAAAGCTCGGACTTCGCCCCGCTCGGAGTCCAAAGCTTTCTTCAAGTTGGCATTGTCAAGTCGCAACCTTTCGACGAGAGCTTTCAGTCTGTTAAGGAACGCGTCGTCGAAGGTCCGCTTGTGATCTTCTGGGGCTGTGCTATGTTGGCTGGAGGTCGATGCGTCGGTGGACGCCATGTTGGACGTCACCGGCTCGTAGTTTCGGGTGCTGTCTCGAACGTCCGCGGTCTTTCGCCTATTCGGATCGCTGTGTCTTTCGATGTGCGTTTTGTTACGGGATCTGAAATTTAAAATTTTAGAAATGTTAATTTTGATAAGAATTAATTAATCCCTCCAAATACTTTTTAATAATAAGAAAAACAGATCCAAGGTACTTTCACCAAATATATTGCAATGGATTTCTCACGACAGTACCAATTCCATTGCATGTGAAATGTGTTTTTTTATATATATTTTTAAATTAATATGACATCTGACTTACACGAATTATTTCAGCTTCTATAAAATGTCTAGTACAAAAAAATCTTTATTTCAGCTTCTGATATCGATGATTTGACAAAGTTTATTTGTGATGCCTAGAAATGGCGCATAAAGAGAGGGACCTTTAAGTATATTATGTGTCGGGTCATAGAACGGTCATTAATCTTCTTTAACAGTCCATTACTTAGCAGAAATATCGGAAATATATTAAGATCTAATGTAGATACTGAGGACCACTTAAGTTAAGCGAACACTTTATTGATTACCTCATGTTATACTCTAATACAGGGTATCTTTCTGTCATTAAATAGATACTTAAGCTACGCCTTATTATAGATTTTTGATATTTAATCGACTCCCTTAGTGACCATTAACCGAGAAGAGTTTTTGTTTAATCTTGAGTGCAAGTAAATTTTACTAATAGAATTGCGAAAGTTTAGATAGATGTATGGATGGACGTTTAAAGGTATCTCCACAACGAGTCAACGAATCTCCATGAAATATGGTATAGATGTATAACAATCTGGAAGAACACAAAGCTGCTAATTATATTTTATTTTTAATTTCACATGAACGTAGTCGCCAGTTTCTGTTAGTCACTATATAAAAATCTATTTCATTGTTTTTTTATTTAATCAGTAACAAACACAGTTATATTTTTCGTATATCATAAAAAAAATTATAAATTTTAATTTAATTTTGAACAACTTTAACTATCAAAACATTAATAAGGGTATGAAAACTCCAACGTCAACTGCTTTTATTAAAAGTGACATTATGAGCACACAGGGGGCGTTGATGTCCTTGTATTGTGATAGTTAATTAAAGCGTTGAAAATTATTTCGCGCCAATAGAATAAAACTACGTGTACAGTTTTTAAATTCCTATCTTCATTATTTTCAACGCCTTATTCAGTTAAACAAACACAACACCCAATATTAACATACTTAATACATAGTTATTTGTCTTGCAAAGTTAAAAGAACAAATTTTGAACAAGATATTAAAAAAAAACAAAGATAAAAATAGCAAAATAAACTGCATATAGAATTCCAGTGGACTTCTAAGAAATAGTCCGAGGCATTCGGAAGCATCGAAAGTGTTAACAAGCAGCTGTTGCGATGCTCTACAAAAATAACCTATTTCGTTACAACGCACCAATGAAACAGATAGCCGCCATTTTGGATCGCATCACGCTTTCCTGTTAACATGACATTTGGATTCTGATTCTTTTACATTTGATTTATAAAATAACTTAATCTCCGTATTTTAACTGGTAGAGCCCATAGCCACATTTAATGCTGGCATATTTTGAAATACTCTGTGTTACGTCTGATGAGTGAAATGTTTGATAAATTTCTATTCGCTTCTCTTCCTTTCTTCCTTATTAGAAAAGCATAGGAGATTATGGAGTAAATAATAATTTTAAGCAGCTAAAACATAATAAAAATAGCCAGCTTTAAAATAACGTATGTAGCGGTCATAATCGACTATTTGAATATGCAACACTATAAAAACTCTTTAAATATCTACATCAAAAACACATTACACAAACAAAACTCATTAATGAACGCTCTACTATGAAGAAAGTTAGCTATAAACTATGCTTAGCTGATTTCAGTAGTAAACAAAACATCAAACGGTTCCACCGTAATATAGCCATGAGCAAAAATAAAGGCTCGGTTAAGAAAGTTTGAATATCTCGGAAGATAAACACGCTAGCTAACTGAATATAAATGTCATAAATTGCGCATGATAGACAATTAAATATTCTTAAAATAAAATAAATTAATCGACGGTGGAAGAGACGCACAGAAAGAGAACGTTGCCCTTTCTTTGCGTCCCTTCCTCCGTCAAATCTACTAGGATATTATAGATAACAACCTATCCGATTGATAATAAATAAACTGAGTCAGTAGCCCATTACCTAATTCTACCGCAGTGCAGATCAAGATCTATACATCCATTCGTCCATCCATCAGCCTCTCGTATTAGCATAGAAAAGACAATACTATGGTAATAATATATTATGAGAGCGCCCATATAAGTTAGTCCAATCCCGTATTAAGTTCAACTTCATAAGGAAGTTACCGAGCAAAGGACGCACCCAATTGTGCCAATTAACTGCGACCGGCGACCCCATACAGGGTTGTGTGTTACGTTGTTCATTATCCAGGTGGGATATTTGTCTATGCGTTCAAAAAGAATACAATAAAACGTGGGATAGCCTGTGAAGGAATGGTAAATATGGCTCGTCAATCGAAACGTTAAAAGGTCATCATCATCATCAGGGCACAGGTCCTCATTGAAGGGTTTGGAGCCTACCCTTAGGGGTGATTAGGCCTTAGTCAACCAGGCGGGCCCAATGCGGATTGGTTGACTACACACACATCTTTTAATTCCTTCGAAGATATGTGCAGCATGACGATGTTTTCCTTCACCGTAAGAACGGATAAATCTAAGTATAATATAAAATTCGAAAATCGAAAAACACATTGGTACATAACGGGATTTGAACCCAGGATCTGCAGATTACGAATCAAATGCTTAACTCCTGAGCCACCGACGCTTTAAATGTCATAGTAATTGTCTTTCCAAACAATTAACAAGGAATGCACTTAATGGACAATATTTCTTTTTATTTTATATCAGTATAGCCAGCCCTAACCCGACCTGATTTGTCGTCAGCTATTCGCAGCGACGCCATTTGCAATGCATGAACGCTCATACACAATCTCACTGCTGGCAATTGGAAGACGACCGTCACAATACCAGTGATATAAACGGATTACGATATGCGTGAGAAAAATTGTAGGTATATTATAAGTAGCTTAGAGACGTACGAAGAAAAATGATAACATTGCAGAGGGTTTTCACTGCAGAAACACTCATACAAAAACAAATTGTTTTTTTTTAGTAATAAGGTGGCAAGCGAGCAAGCATTGCCCATAGACATTCGCAATTGCAAATGCGTTGCCTACCTTTAATCGACGGAGGAGGAGACGCAATGAAAGATAATATTTCCTCTTCCTATGCGTATCCTCCTTCGTCACGTCCACTACCCGTTCCCATACTTTCCTTGTAAGATAAGGCTGCGAAGGAAAATAAGACCAAAATTAGGCCTCCGTCACCACAATCATCAGACGAAACGTGGAATAGCTTCCACTTCACGCCTGTCTTCTGTGTGGTCGTGGTATTACACCGGGCGAGCCGGCCCATTTGTGCGATGTTGTTAAAGCGGGCTCTACCACTGTTAAGAACGTCTTTTATCATCTATATCAAAGTTCACATAACCACAACTCTCACGCTCGTAATACTGAGGGGTAGACAGAGAGCGTAGACACCTCCGTCACTACCGGTGGAAAAATATTCTAGTTAGCAATATCTATATTTATATAGATAATAAAATTGGAGTGACTGTATGCATGTAACATCGAAAAATCACTTCTCTTTCGTACACAAATTTGCGTTGTTATAACAAAAAGCAATGTATAATAATTTTAAAGGGAAACTGACGCTCGCGGGAATATTAAAGATTAATTATTTCGTTCTAAGCTGACGAAGTGGGCAGCCACTAGCACATTTAGATTGAAGTCGGTCATTTGCATTAATATAATGAAAATGAAATGATACAAGACATATATGTTATGAGTGTCATATATGATACATGTTGTAGGCTTCACATTAACATAATAATCCGCGTTTTCTGAGTCGTCTATGATTTTGGATATCGTTTATCTAAAGCGTTAGCACTGAATCTTCCTAATATTATAAATGCGCATGTTTTAATGCATGTATGGATGGATGGAATGAAGCGCCTAATGGTTAAAGGTACAGATTTCCTATCGACAGTCGAGAGTTTGGTACTATTCGACTATTGTCGTAAACCATATCATACCGGTTAGTTGTCATGAATTATTAAAAAAATAACAAAAATCTGCTAACGTTTTTTTTTATCTCGATTAAATTGATTTTTATTTAAAAATAAATTGTCTAAATTGGTAAAATGTAATATAGTTCATAAGTATGTACTTAAAATGTGTGTGATATAATTTATACATGCCTGTTATTGGTGTATAAATAAATATAATTACGGCACAGACGTAGAGCGTAGTCTGCCAAAACACATAAGCTAATTTCTATTTATTTTAATTCCTCGCCGAACTCACGGGAAAGAGGTAATCCTTACTAATGTTATAAATGCGAAAGTAACTCTGTCTGTCTGTCTGTCTTGCTTTCACATCAAAACTACTGAACTGATTTCAATGAAATTTGGTACATAGATAGCATAAAGCCTGAGATAGGCTACTTTTTATTGCGAAAAAAGGAGTTGAAAGGGGGTATCGAATGTAGCATGGAAGGATTGTAATTTTACAGATAACAGCTGCAAACTATTTTGGTTGCTATACCGTCAAAATATATACACCACTCAAAGTTCGTTCGTTCGTTAAAATTTTATCTACAAGAGTATAAAACAACAATAGGGATTGAGGATGAAAGGCTTTATGGAAATGTTTCATGACAATGTTTTAGAATCTAATATGATATATTAGATGATTCTAATCCGAACGAGCAAACACTTGAAGTTACACGCGGACGAAGTCGCGGGCAAAAGCTAGTACTTAATAAATGATGAAACGCCAATCTTTATTTCCTAACGTAAAAAATAGGCCGGTTGAATATATAACGGAAATAAAAGAATGTATTCTTTTACCGTGGTCTATTTACAAATTATAATTCGTCACAATCTGTAAAACATTATCATTGTTTCCAAAACCAATTCAATAACTTTTGTTACAACTATGGGAAAGTTTAGATAACTTCAAATTATTCTAGTCTAGACAAAAGAGCTCTTCATCAGCTCACTATATGTCCCCACTCAGGGGCTCGGAGCCTATTCAAGTTAGGGGTGATTAGGCCTTAATCAACTATGCCGTCCCAGTGCGGGTTGGTTGACTTCACACATATCTTTGAATTTCTTCGCCAATATGTTCAGGTTGCATCACGATGTTTTCCTTCACCGTAAGAATATCGAAGAAATATACATATAAAATTTGAAAAACATATTGGTATATGGCGGGATTTAAACCAAGAATCTGCAGATTACAGGTGTGCTTAACCAGTGACCCACCGGCGCTGTAAGCCAAAGGAACTAGTTTCGTTCAACTATATTGTTTGTTGATACAAGAAAAAAAACAACGTAGTTTTAAAAATAATACATTCAAGTAATTATTAAATTAACACATCTACATGTGTTAATTTTTTTTTTTTTTTTTTATAAAATAAGCGGGCAAACGAGCAGCGTGAACACCGAGGTGATCATGGACGCCCATGGA
>JAAOEG020000003.1:8289293-8306965 GCA_011763625.2 Papilio bianor
TCTGTTTCTTCCGGCTAATCTCTGGATTGGCTGGACCGATTTTGACGGGACTTTTATTGATAGGTAGCTGATGTAATAAGGAGTAACTTAGGCTACGTTTATTTTAGAAAAAATATTTTCTTAGAAAGAAAATAGCGCGGACGGAGTCGCGGGCGACCGCTACTTTTTAATTAATTTCAATAAATGTTGAACCGGTGCGGAGTTACCGAGTAAATGCGAATCAAAGTATCCCACGGGAACCGTACACAGTTCCGGTGTTGTAAGGAGCCTTTGTTCTTGGAGACTGCTACATACGTACCAACACTGACATCCATTGAGACGTTATGAACATATCTTCTAACAAATACAATGTTAGTAAGAAGTTGCTCTGAATCAAATGTTGTACAAATGTGAACGGAACTACCAATTAAGAATTTCATCTGGAATAGATTAATGTAATGGAGTTCACGAATGATACCCTCCGTTGAGTCCAGTAAAGGTTCTTGCTTATGTAAAAGCTTAATTAAATTTGTACATTATTGAAAGGGAATAAAATTCATTTAGTTATTTTTTATTAATTAATATTTCACTAAAATTTTTAACATTGTCGCCCTTATTTTTTTGCAGTTAACGATTCATACAGTAGACACTAAGCGGCTATAAAACATAAAAACAATCCGGATCAGTAAGATGGTGACTCGCGGCGCGGATAAGCTGGCTTCAGTGGCACACCGACTGGCCAAGTCGGAGAAGTCGATGCCCGTCATGGGGCCCGCCGTCTACAATCACCTGCTGGACCTCGTCACAGCGGCTACCATCCTCACGTCATTTGAAATCATGCCTGATCCATAAAGCCATATATAACTTTGATGATTTTTTAGTTGATTCTGTAATAGTAAATAATCTTTTTTTAACACTACAAGATGGCAAACGAGCAAGCGGACACCTAAAATCGCTGAAATAGCGACGTAACCGCTGCTCATAGACATCCGCAATTGCATATGCGTTGCCAACCTTTAACGACGGAAGAGACGAACTGATTGAGAATATTTCCTATTCCTATGCCTCCTCTCCTCCGTAAACTTCACTTCCCCTTCCAATCCTTTTCTCATAGATAAAGATTACTAGTGTTAGGCCTCCGGAACGCACACTCATCAGATAAAACGCGGAATTGCTTCCACTTCACGCCTGTCTATTGTGTGGTCGTGGTAATGCACCGGGCGAACCGAGACAGTAGTGCGAAGATCTTAAAGCGGGCTCAACCAGTGCTAAACATCAGTGATCTCCCATGAAGAAACTCACAAAATCACTTCAACTGTCGACCCTTAGCCTACATTCGTACGGCTGTTTTTATTTACGTCGCGTTCAAATAGAACAAATACATTTCCATGCATCTGTTCATATCTTTTTAATCATGCAGTGTTCCATTATGAGCTCTGGATGAACGGAAAAAGAGTGATTTTTGGTTGTTCGTGGCTCGAGGGCCAACGCCGAGTTTAACCTGGCGTAAAAAGCGCGTTTCCTTCAAATAAAGGCTTGGCCAAGAAAAGAAGAGACCTGTAAACGAATAGAAGTGTTCGAGTTGTGGAAAACGACGGAATAAACGCAAGTTCCTCACAATTTGGACTCGGAGAGACAAACGTGGAGATTATGCTAAAAATGCTAGTATTGCGAATGCCGCTCACATGATTCGACTCGCAAGAGACAGATTCAAATATATTCAAATATTGAGAAGTGACCGCCAGCCTTCTCTAAGCGGATACAACGTCTAGAAGAAGAAAAAAGTGCCCGTGGAACCGCCGGGATAAGTACTACATATTTATAAATTGTAATAAAGTTGATATAAGATTCCTGAATTTAAGTATCATATTTCTAAACGGATTTTCATAGCTTTCGTATCTCCGTTTTATTCTAACCACATCCCAAGTTTGCCAAGAACATTTCCAAATTTACAGATTTACTGACACTTACCTCCTTCGCTTATATTGTTTCCAACTCTACGAACTATGAAAGAGTTTGTAAAATATTTTTACAAATGCAGTTAGACTTGCCTTTTGTTTTGTGTGTACAATATTTATCTTTAATATTATACTTTGTTGTATATTTAATTTTTAGTTGTATTTTAAATTACTTAAGTGTGCTATTTTTCAAAGCCTTTACATTAATACATGTCTAAATATTTTGCTTAGCATAAAGGACGAGCATTTTTAAGTTTTACTTTTTATACAGAGAATTGTAAATAACTTGGAAACTGTTTCATAATTCATTACTAATTGCAGATTTATTGATAAATAGTATTAATTTTGTCTTTTGGCATTGAAAACAAAATTAAACGTCAGTATAAATTAAACGCATTAAATTCTTTATCACACTAAACTCCATCGAATTTTCTCTCGCCATTTAAAATTTATAGTATTAAAATTCCATCCCCCTTGTGGACACGTAAACCAAGATTCCACACAATTCTAACTTAACCTAGATTCAAGTTTGAGAGAATTCGTGGAAAACTCGGATTTACTGCAAACGCCTCTTTGTCTTTAAACTTCGCAAGACGTACGGCGTAGTCTTACAATTTTATGTGCTTTTCGGATTTTCTCCACGTATCTTATACAATCGTTAATTCTTTTCTATTATAGTTTTGACCAACATTTAAATAATCATTATTTAATTGTTGGTCAAAACCAATATAAAATAACTCCTTTTTTTTCCTTTTTTTTATTCAAAGTACTATAAAATAACATTTTAACTTGATTAATCTAATATGTGAAATACTCATATGGGTTGCATGTAATGCTTATACCCAATTTAGATCTTTTTATATAAAATAAGGGGCGGGGGGGGCACACGAGCGGCGAGAATACCGAGTTGATCAACGACGCCCATGGATATCTGCAACACCAGGGGAACCACAGATACGTTACCGGCCTTTGAGAAAGAGATAGGCTCGCTTCTTGAAGGACCCTAAGTCGTACTGGTTTGGAAATACCGCCGAGGACGGACCATATCACAACGTGCGTGGCAGAAAGTAACGCGAGAACCACACTGTTGTGGAATGCTGGACATCAAGATTTTGTAACATTTATTTATTGTTGTATTTGAGAAATGTAGATAAGGAAATGCTTTAAGATAAAATATTGGAACTTTTTGTCGAGATAGTTCTGTCTAATATTTCAAAGATTTATTACTTGCACTTTATTTTTTTTACATTTTAATTTTTAAAACCTTGAAATCTTTATAATTTAATAAAATTTATTTCGACAAAGCTCAAATTGTGTGAGCTTGTTGTATTCGAATAATAAGTATATTTTTAGTTAAATTTTTATTGTCTTTGGTTATACAAAAACATGGATTAATATTTCAAATAATTTACAAAAACACATTTATTTATTTTCATAAACACGTTGTGAATTCTAAACTTGTACATTGACAGTAATAAAAATTATTTTTAAAGACATATTTTAAACATTTGGCACATTCAGCACAACATACATAATATACATTAAAATAACAAACAAATAAGTTATACATACAAGATAAAATAATATTAATTACATTATAATTAAAATATTTTACAATTAATACTGAGAAATAAATTTTAATTGTAAATTTATACTGATTACATTAAAATTAAAATATTTTACTATAAATACTTAGAAATAAATATTCGTACCTAAATATCATAACGGTATTTAAATGTCCCTCAAAGAGCAAAGTAACAATTATCATGGCCCTTTGGTCACAAACCGATAAAACAAAGAGGCTTCACAGTTGTTAACTCAATAACTGGATTTGTGCACGTCTTTAGCAACATTTAATGTTTCGTAACATTTTATTATAAGTGTAAACAACTGTGTTACATTTAAAAACCTACACAATTCGCATAAATAAAATAACCAAAACGAATTTACAAAATGTAATAATGTAACCAATATTAATATTACTTAAATGTAATAACAGGTCGAGTATGTATTTTAATTTGGCACAGAAACACAGTATATATTTTATGATAAAAATATATTATTATATAAATAATACAACTTTATATACATTAAATAAAATTTGTACATTAAAAATTATTATTTTTGATGAAATCTTAAAAATTAAAAAGAAACAATAAAACTTTATTAAAAATTAAAACACAAGACAATTGTTATTTAAAATAAAAAATATATAATAATATGTAATTGTTACTAAAAATAAGACAAAATAAATTGCATTTCGAAAATATATAATGTGCCAATGTTTATATATTATTTACCACATACATTAACACTACAATACACAATTGTTTTTACATACCTCAGTTCATTTTATTTTGACCAATTTATATTTATTTATTTAAAATCGACATCTAAAACACATATCTAAACTTCGGATTACTAAAATGTAGAAACCTCAAATATTATTGAGCATTTATTCGGTTTCGTTATTGTATATAATTATACATAAAGACACGTGATGTGAGCAGTTGTACATAATGTACAAAGTGACGTGATGTTTCATGATATCTAGCTATTGTTTATATGACTTATATTAATAAAATGTATGTAATTACGTAATAAATATTAATATTCATTCATACAAATATTTGAGGTTACTACTATTATTATAGAAATGAAATACACAATGTACACTATACTTAATTATTAATATAAATAATATTTTAAGACTTTGGATTTTTATTTTAGTGACGTCATAGTGATAGAGAAGAGAGTTTAAAATTAAAAATATCATAATATTGCATTAACTGAAAACATTTCATAGAATAAAATTCATAGAATAGATCTTCGTTTCTAAATATTTTTGTAGTATTAAGACTTTGCTTAGAGACTGTCGGTGACTCATTGGTTAAGGTGTTGACGTGAATCCCGCCATGTACCACTGTGATTTTCGATTTTCGAATTTTCACATGTACATTTAACCGACGATCTTAAGGTGAAGGAAAATTGTTTTCGCTACCTGCACATATCGCCATTCAAAGATGTGTATCAAATCAACCCGCACTGGGCCAGCATGGTTGACTAAGGCCTAGTCATCCCTAAGTTAGGGTAGACTCCGTGCTCCACAGTGGGCTCGTTGATGATGACGATGAAGTCTTTACTCTACCATAAAACACATATTTTATTGTGGGATTTTACAATCATTTGTACTATATTGTAATATCAAATAACAATAATAAAATACACTACTGAGGAGGAAGCATGATCTGTATTAACAGATAAAGGATTTTGTAATCTGTAATGTAGCGTTGTCTATGGTTTGCATAGATAATTAAAAACATCTTCCTCTTCTAATCGTTACTTAAAATACTACGTGTAAGTCTACAAATAATACCAAAGGACATCGACAAATGAAATGATTTTTTTTTTAATTTCTAGTTTACTGTGCGCATTGACCATAACATTACTATAAATGTACCAAATACAAATAAAATATACACGAGCTTCGTCATACGTCATTTGTAATTAAACAGGTGTAAAAAAACGTTTGCGGGGAAAATCAACTCTACTAGATAAAGTGTATTTGCTCCGAAGCAATTCCATAAAGAAGTCCAAAAACGTATGTAAATGTTAATCTTTCGATAACTGCTTGTCAAGTATTTATTTATATGGCACATTTTGTCTAATTACTAGCAATATCGCTAATTGAATGTTACTTTGTCAAGGGGCTGGGGTGCAGGAAACTGTCACCGTAAATTAATACAAATACAAATACAAATAACACGTATGTATTTTGTTATGTTACTTTTCATGGAATGACGCTACTCCGAAACGAGTATGAAATAAAAGTTATTTACTTTAATATTGAACACACGATTTTTGAGTGAGAATACTCCTCTGGTACAAGCTGTATTCTTCAGTATTTTCAGCACATCTTGTTTACCGTCTATGCGTGTGTTCGCTTAACATTTTTTGAAAGATAATAAAGTAAAGTGAAATGAATTCATAAAGAATTAATAATCACGGTATGTGCACGACGAAACTCGTTTTATTTGCATTTTGGTTTTAATGAATTTTATTGAATTACGCATTTGTAACTTTTGTTTTATGACACCTAATTTTATATTTCGCCATAAATTGCTGCTTTAATCAGTGGTCGTAAATGAAACAAATCATACTACACAATATTATTTTAATGATTAAAAAGCGATTAATTTTAATTTGTCTGTTAGCTAAAGTGTTCTAAAAACGATTGTTAAAATATAATTGTTAATAAAAATACGTATTAGAAATGCGCAATTCACTAATAAGGGATTAATTTAATGTATCTTTAATTTATCTTTACAATAAATCTAATTATATACGTATATAATAATAAATAGGTTAATAAAACCTCTTAAACAAAGGAACGTTGTACGACATATATAGATTTAATGTGCATGTTACAAATACATTATGTAAACTTATATACACGTTATTTGTATAATATTTAAATTTTTAATAATATAATATTAATATAAATGTAATTTTACAAATGATTAATTTATTAATAATATTTACAGTGTTTTAAAAAAACACATTAAACCTCATTTTATTAATATTTTGATTAAAAAAATGTATGAAAATGAATTATTTACAATAATCTTTATTTCCTTTGATATGGGTTTTACATCAAAAAATGACTCTTGTAAAATTAAATTATAAAACACATTAAGAATTTAATATTTAACACAGATACATTAATGCGATTAAATTATAATAATATAATAAAATAAATTTTGGTAAAAACTACTGCTTTCGATCTTATTTTTGGTAATTTTCTTTTATCACACAATTTTATATGAACGAATCCACTTAATTTTAATGAGTTTTGGAAAATGTGATCACATCTAGATATTTTCACAATCGTTGTATATTAATATAAATGTATTTAATATCTATTTACATTAAAAGAAAGAAAATGTATATAACACATAGATAATAGAAGTCGATTCGTTTACACAAGAAATATTTATTTAAACTTCACAAACATTAATAAAATCTCACAATAGAATTGTTGCAATAATTCTACAAATACGTATCATACGATAAGACAGAAGTGGAAAATCAAGGCTCAAAGATCTGTCTCGAAGAATTGTTTTACACTATTTATAATTTAAATTATTATACATTTAGCCCACATTAGCACATCTAACTTTGGTTCACAACTGTCACTAGCTATCAAATAAAATATTAAGCCATAAACAATAGAAAACATAAAATAAAGCGTTAAATAAATCGGTAAATACACGCTCTAAATTCGACAATATTAATCCTAAAAGCTCACACTTTATCAAAACATTAGAGAGACTAGGGATTTAAAAATATTTATAATTGTCAATTTACATTATGCATTGTTACTCAAGTTCGTTTTTATAATACTTTGATATAGAACTCAACAACGGTCCTACGCGTAAAGTCGTACAAATTTTTTTTAGCAAATATCTTTTTCTAAAAAACTCTGCTAATAAAGACCTTTGTATTTTTATTCAAATCTATTTTAAATCATAGGATTTTAAGTAAGTACTTGAGTTTGACATTAGAATTATCTAAAGTACTCTTTGTTTTACGACTATACGCTTAGGATCCGTCGTTTGTTGGCACGTCGGAAACAATAGTCCTCTACTGCCACACGTGCCAATTCCTTTGCTCATGCAATTTTTTCAAATTCCGTTGTAATTTAGGTCGGATATCTTCTACAGAATTCTACAGACTGATGAATTTAAAACGGAAATAAACAGTATAAAACTACTAAATAATAATTCTATAGATGGACGGGATAAGTAAATCACTAACTAAAATTGGAATGTTGAACCGTGAGTTCCCACTAACGAAACACATGTTACAAACATATTTTAAACTCTATTATTCTCTTAAAGACAGAATATGTTTTCATTTGTTACAGTGAAAAGCCACGGTAAACCTAGTGTTAAGAAAATTGTAAGAATTGTAGCGTAACTAAAATGCATTAATCGTTGTTATAAGAACACAGTTTATTTTGATTTGACATCAGATTCGTTTTCAAATATCGAACTATTGATATTTTATAATTTGTAGGTTACTTTTATTTTTTATTTTAATATCAATTTACTGTTTGTTTTTATGCGAGAATGTTTAATTAATTAAAAATGCAACTTTTAAATACCAAAATTGGGCAATAACATTTTGGTATATAAAGCCAATTTAATTTATTTATAAATAAAAATCGATTTAAAAACACGAGTAGAACTTAATTATAAACACCTCTAGTCATAGCTTCCCTATTTCTGTTATGCCACTTACATGTTAAAATCCTGACATACGTTCTTCTGAACGTCGCGTTACAAAGAGCGTAGCAAACAGGATTTATTGTAGAATTAATATAACATAAAGCGTAGAAGAAAGACCAAAGTTCGTCTGGAATACACTTGGTGCACGCTGTCAAAGGTTTCAAAAGAACAAGGATATTGTAAGGCGTCCACGTGATGATGAAAGACAGCAATATTGCGGATAGAGTCTTCGCCGCTTTCGTCTCTTGTTTCTTTTCCTGTGTTTTCTTCTTTTTTGGCTGTTTCGATGTGATACCTTTCCCTGCCAGCTGTTTGGGAATTATCTTTGCGTTTAACGGTATTCTAACATCCTGTAAATGGGATGTTCTTCTTGTTAGTGCTCCGTGACCTCCAGGGTGAAGGTTTAGTTCTGAATCTCCTCTAGCAGGCGGTCGGTAGTGAGACCTGGCGTTAGACGGAGGCGATTCCTCTGTAATCATCTTTATACTCGGTCTTTCGGTGTCAGCATCTGGTAGTCTAATAAGGATTGTGTACACTGAATCAGCTGACGCGGATTTTGGTGCAGGTGAAGTTGTGGTATTGATTCTGGTATTGGGTGGGAGGGAGCGACTGTCTCTAGCCGCTGGTATGGGAGCTGTGGGATTCTCGTATGTCCGCCGCAGTGGTGAAGTGCCTCCGTCACCACCACTCGAACCGCCTGATCCTCCGCGGGAGGCGTAAGGATCTCTTATTACATTTAGGGACGTGCACCTGCAAGAGATACTGCCAGTTATTTGCTACCTAAAATTTAGAAGTTAACTAAAATAAAGTCATTCATAAAAGTCGATTATAAATAATACAAGATGACATAGAACGGGGAGTTGTACCTCATGCTATTTTAGAGAATATACGAGTATTTCGGAATTAATAGTTCCATCTCCTGTGATTTTAAGTCGTTTATACACATAATACATCTTTCCTGCTTATTGTTACTGCCTTACCTGGATACAGAGCTCTGTAACGGCGTCTCGACGGACACTGGTGTGGCGTACCCCGCATCCGAGGGCTCCTCCTCCGGCTCCGTATCCTCCAGGTCCTCGCGACCGGAGTGCCACCAGGCGATGCACCACGCTTGGATCGCGATCCAGCCGCGTTTTGTGCTACGCGAATTCGCAACCTAAAAGAAACGAGATAAGGTACATATTACTAAGTTATAATTAGTTTTAATGTTGATTTGTCACCATTATAAACTCTTTATAAATATTAACATTTTACTGTAATCAAATTCTCTAAGTAACACGTTTAGAAACTAATAAACATCTCTGAGTAACGAGACTCTTTGTTCAACCCTTAATTCTCTATGTTTGCCAAGAATAGCCATAGTTCGCTTTATTACTGAAGTTTGACTGGAATCCTAGCACTAACTTAGTCCATCTCCAATATACTAGCTTAAATAGCACTTAAAGTAGTACCACAGTTTCAGTTACTAGGTCACAAAGTACGAAGTGAAGTAAACGTGTTATTAAAGACTGTTAAAAGCAATAAGTATATTGCTGTAAAGAAAATAGTCATAGTTAATAAGACTGAAATTAATAATCAATATAAAATCTACATTTTCACAGAAATATTTTGTTATTTGTACAATTAAATCTTACAAAATTTTGTCATTATTATCAGCCTTTGTCCACTGCTGGAAATATCTTTTTTTATAAAAAAGAAAGGAGGAAACAAGTAGCGTGAACACGGAGGCAATCGTAATACCCATGGACATCCGCAATACCAGAGGAACTGCAGATGCGTTGCTGGTTTTGGGTAGGTCATACGCTCGCTTACTGAAGTATCCTAAGTCGTAGTGGTTCGCTACCAAGGATGTACCTCAAATTATTACTAATAGCATACATTCAAAGATTGTATCAAATATAAGCTTATTAACCTTTTTTACATTAGTTGAATTTACAATACACTGTATAAAAAACTGTCCAGCACAGGCAAGGTTGGAGCAATGCCAAATAAATGTGTATCCAAATATGCAATTACCAAAAACCTACGTAACGTACCTAATAACGTTTTGATAAAAGAAAATTCAACCATAATAATGAAATATTTAGGGTCTAACCATAAAAAACAGAGACGGTGTTCCAAATACATTTGAGCTTCACATGGTTAATGCGTCAATTATTCAATACTGTGACTTTAACGGCGTGGATCTTTGACAAATAATGATTATTGAAATATTATGTATAGGCTTTCGAAATGCGATCTTAATCAATAAATAATAGAGTACTTAAATAAAAAGCAGTGTGAACATATTTATGGTTAAAGAATAAACCACGTTGGAGTCCATAATATCAATCAGAGGCGGTCAAACACTTAAAACACGTATTTAACTATATTTTTGGAGGTTTAATAACTGACTATTGAAAATAAATGTATTTTCAATATTTTGGGGAAAACGCTACTTTTTTTATAAACAATTTAGTACCAATATATAACTAGTACAGCTACATATATTCTTCAAGAATGTAATAGTTTTTTTTCTTTATAAATTGGCTTGCACTATAAAATGCTGGTATTGTCTCAGTTGTGTAAAGAACTGACAGAAGCAGAAGGTTTAGAGTTGTAAGCGTAGAGACGTAAAGAACCTTGACCGTGTTTCGTCCGGTCTCGGACGAAGTCGGATTCAACATGAAATGAAAACGTTTTCTAAGTGTTTTTAATTACAGAACATTTTATTGAAGATGTAATGGAAACTTTGTCTAGCATGAATGTAGCAAGAAAAATAATTCATATTACATTTTTAATTTTTCTTTTTCGCTCTTTTTTATAGTACAAGGTGACTAACGAGAAAATGGTCACTGTAATACCCCAAAATAGCGAAGCAACCGCTACTCACAGAAATCCACATTTTCAGATGCGGTGCCTACTTACCTACTTAATCAACTGAGGAGGGGACGAAAAGGGAAAGATTTCCAAATCCATCCATCCCATCCCCTGCCAAATCCCCTTCTCATTCCCATCCTTTGCGATTAGAGGAAGAGGACTAATATTAGGCCTCCGAAATGCACACTAATCAGACGAAACGCGGAATTGCTTCCACTTGATGCCTGTCTACTGTGTGATCGTGATATTGCGGCGGGCGAGCCAGCCCACTTCTGTGAAGATGTTAAAGCGGGCTCTACCAATGTTACTGTTAAATTATGAGTATAAATATTAGTAAAACGTTCGTATTCACTAAACCATAGACTTCGATACTTTAAAAACACCGACTTTAAATAAAAAGGCATCGGAATCTGTGGGTAAAGAAAAGTGAAACATTTGCACGCTTAATTCGGAAATTAAGCCTTTTATCTTAAGTTTATTAATTAGCCGTTTGAGCGAACTTTATTCCAATCGAGTCGTTCACGGTTCAACTTCTGGCGTTTAAAAGCAAACATATGAAATTAATTTATACCTAAACGAATTAAAGTGGAGCAAAGAAAGTTTTCGTTTGAAGTATATTGCTAGGGTTGCCTCTTTTAGTTTTATCCAAATTATTCAAGTTTTAATTTTTTTACTAAAAATATCACCAAATTTCCGTTAATTTACTAATATTTCTTGTAACCATTCCAACTAAACTAGCTTGTGCTATATATATGCAGGATATGGTTCACGAAAAATAGTCCCATTGGATTCGAACTCTCGACCAAGTGATTGGAAATTCATACCCTCAACCATTAAGCTATTTGCGTTTCGATTTATTTGTAAGGTGCATTTTGGTTCTAATAAGGGTGTGATCTGATACAAGTCACTGGATATTATTATTTTCTACCAGGGAGTCAAGGGTTGACAACTGGTCGTTTTTACCCCTAGTGTTCGTATCATTTTTTTAGATGTTGGCAACCCTACTGTTCTCAATTTTACGCTATCCGGAATCCCAGTTGTACAAACAGGGTCTTCTACGTTCACTCGCCTGGAAAATTTATGATATTAAATGTATTTACTTTAGCTGGAGATTGTAGTCTTTTCTGTATTTCTTTGAATTCCGGCTCAACAGTCGTAGCACAACTGCTAAGCCGCAGCTTGTTTGTTATTTATTAGCTTAATCGGCATAAGTAGCCACATTTAAAAAATAATTACATTAAATCATAGTGCAAGAAAAATTAAAGTCTAAAACATTCTTAAGTATTTTTTTATTTTACAAGATGGCAAACGAGTAATCGGCCACCTGAAATCGTTGAAATAGTCTTGGGACCGCTGCCCAGACATACGAAATTGCAGATTCGTTGTTTACCTTTAATCGACGGAGGAGGAGGTGCACTGATAGAGAATATTTTCTCTTCCTATGCGTCTCCGTCTCTGTCGGTGGGAAGGGGAAGTGGAACTTCATAATCAAGGACCTTTTCATATGAGGACTAATATTAGGCCTCTGAAATGCACACTCCTTACACGAAACGCTGAATTGTTTCCATTTCACGCCTGTCTTCTGTGAGGTCGTGGTATTACGGTGGATCAACCAATCCGTGTAACCACTGTTAAATTATGCTAATTTTAATTTTAAAATTACTTTAGATCATATAGACTTTTTGATATAATAAAAATACCTTATCAAAATTTACAATATAATTTTAAAAAATCCTGTATTTTTTTCATCAATAAGCACCAATAAAGTGTAAAACCACACATTCAACCTTTCATTGAAAAAAGTCAAAGTATATATAAACAATCAAGTTAAAGAAATTTCGAACATCTTTTCGTTTATATTCAATGCAAAAAACACTAAGTAAAATAAGAAATAAACGTCGTTTTGTAAAATAGAACATTTCCTCGCAGACGATATAAAGTTTCCATATAAAAGGCGAGGTTGAATTGGCGCTAATTCGTGCCGGCCAACTTCGCGCGCTAACTTCACGCGCATCCCTAACTCAATTTGTTTCGTATGGATTTCACGCTTTTATCCATTTATAAAACTCACTCTTATTACTTTTAGAACTGTAATGTGTAATTTATTCGAAATAACATTAATAGAACGAATGTGTTTAAACCTGTGACTTCGTACGAGGTGAAAATATATAGCCGTGAGAAAAATAAAGGGACGGTTAAGAAAGTTTGAATATCTCCGAAGATAAAGTCGCTAGCTAATTGAAATAAATTGTGGATGATAGACTGTAATATCCAAGTTTACGTAAGATATTATTTCACTCTAAAATAGAGAAGTGTCCGCTGCCCCTAGACAACTGCTAGAACCTTTAATCGATAGAGAAAATGATGTATAGAAACAGGAAATTAACTTGATTCCGCCAAATCCACATTTCCTTACCTGGTGGTCCCGCCAACGCCCATCATGGAGGGCCCCTCGCACGTGGTACACGGAGTCAGCGTCACCGGACTCCGAGCGCGCGCGGCCGTCCACCTCACGTGTCTCGTCGCTGCAAATATCAGGTTTTGTTAGAAGTCGTTCACACAAAATACATCATTTGATATAAATATGTGGAAAGTCAGCAAGACGGACAGACGGGCGGGACAGAAGGTTTTCCACAGTAGAATTTAAGTGGCCAGTCCGTTGTAAATAATGTAAATTTTCCCTTCGTAGTTGTACACAAAGTACATTGTTCTACAGTTACCTATATCACCAAATGCTCTCCTTTCATGTTCAAACCTGTCATGAAGTCAGTAAACTGTAGTACGTTTTATTTGTTTTTATTTTGTTTATATTTTATCTCTTATTAAATAAACTAGATGTTGCCCACCAATCCGTCTACATGGAATTGTAAAATACTTGGTAGGTAGCTTATGTGTTCTTCCACTTCTTTGTACTATATCTGTGTCAAATTTCATCATGATCCGTTGAGCCATTCTGGAGATACATTCAAACAAACATCCATCCATCTAAATATTCATATTTATCATATAAGTAAAACATATTGTTCAATAATAGCACTATCTATAAGGGAAGAATTTGATTTAAAGCAGGATGTTTTAAGTCGAGTTGAAAATGGTATGCTTGGATGGTTTGGATATTATGAAAGTATGGGTGAAAAGAGAGTGACAAAAGAAATTTATGATGAAAGAGTGAAGCGTCGGTCAGAACCGGCACAGACGGACTTATACATTCCAGATTGATGAGATACTGAAGAAGGGGGGATAATCAGGGATTAACAGCATCCGAAACCTTGGAGAGTATATGCGTAGATGTATGAATTTAGATGAAGCGAAGAAGGTGTGTCAGATCCGCACCAAATGGTGATCCATGGTCTCTGCCTACCTCTCATGATTATGGGCGTGAGTTATAGTATAGTTGTATTATATTATTCAAATATTCAAAACTTAGTTTCCCCCTTTTTCACAAACAAATCAATTCCGAAAGAAAACCAGTATTTCCTCAAACAAATTTGAAATTCATTAAGTATGAGAAAAGTTTGAGCATTTGCAAATAAACAAAGCGAGTTCTAAAGTGGAAAGGATCGATACAGTGCGCCCGGCAGATGTTGCCCGCAGACTACACGTAATTATAGGACGAGTATGCTCACTTGAACATGGATTTAATTAGCAAATGTTTGGACGACAAATTGCTGGCACTGTGTATGCAAAAGTGTATGCAGCCATGACATGACGTGTCTGTCTTTAAGTGAACTAAAGGAAACTACAGCATACCATGGCTCAACCACTTCAAAATTTAACAAGTGAAATCGTATTCAAATACTAGTTTAATAGTTACAAAAAAATATTTATCTATACATATAACAAAATTGAAGTGTCTGTAATATTGAAATAACCGTTTTTTACTACACGTACGGTACATACACCAAAATAATTTATTTTACATTTTTTGTCTGTCTGTTTGTTCCGGATAATCTCTGAAATGGATTTTGAAGGGACTTTTATTGACACGTGGTTGATGTAATAAGGAGTAACTTAGGCGGTTCCTTTAAATATACTAAACGTGTGCAGATCACCTCTGAACAGGCTCAATAGATCACATCACAAAGACTTAAACTGTCAATCAGCGGCTGCAACAACTAAATTGACACCGCTCACCCCATATTAATTCGTGTTATATGAGCCGAAGAGTCATAAGCTGTCCGGTGCCTCGCACTTCGCAACACAAATCACTCTGTGAAGGTACAAATTGAACTGTTCTGCGAGTTGGTTTACTGATCTGCTTCACACATGCGAACTGTGAGCTGATCTGAGGATCATCAAATTTAGTTGGTAGCCATAACTAAGAAACAAAACTATAAAACGTAAAACTTTTTATCACGCAAACCTCTTTACTCGAAAAGAAAATGAAAAAGTTCTACTCTGCAAATCTTTAATCACTACGCATATGTCACGACGCCAACATAATGCAAGCGCGATCTAATAAAGTGGTGGCGCCATCTATTGGTCATAACTAAATACTGAACAGCGCATAAACAATTTGTGATAACATCTCTCCGTGTTCTATTTTAAAGAGTTTTTTATTTCTTTTAAATTTTAAAATTTTCTTTTACTTTAAACATACACGTTTAAAAAATGACAAAGTAAAAAACATTTTCACGCTTCACCTCCGCTCCGCTACAGTGGAAACGCGTCCTTTGAAAAGAAACCATCCTAATCTGTTCAATTCGAAATATGATGCACGAGCAATTATGACTCTTGTCTATAATCGATCTAAGTTCATTTTTAAACGGCAACTAAGTATGAATAGTTACTGTAAAATTAAACTTAATTCCTAAGGAATAAGGACCAAAATAAACGTCAGTTTTAGAAGCCAAATAACATACATAGAGGCAACGAAAGCTTGCAAATATTCGAGATACGAAACAAGAGATGAAAGTATGTTAGAAGTAAGGTTATGAGGGTGGGGTTTAAGGGTGGGGAGTTAAGGGGTGGGGGAGTTACGTTAATGTTTCTATAATAGAGTATTGCGTAAGGATATTATGATTACGAGGAACTTTGTCGACTTCTCACTAATCATTGTCCAGTTTGATTGAATTCCGCTAATGGAGTTAATAAATTTGTTTATTTACAAGAGAACTGAGATTATAATTTAAGTGAAATACGCAAACGCCCTTTGCTTTCTCTGTAAGGGACAATGATATTAATTTAACTAGCTTTTACACGCGACGCTGTCCGCTCGGAATTTAAAAAAAACTTGGTAGGTAGACTTTGTTATTGGAATAAATCTGAAGACTATGTTCTATATCTGTGCCAAATTTTATCGAGATCTGTTAAGCCGTTCTTGAGATCTAACAATAATCTATACATCCATGCAACCATCTAAGAATTCGCATTTATAACATTACAAATTAAGAAGTAATTAAAGTGAAAAAAATTGAAAGTTTGAAATTAAACGTCTAGATTTTTTAAATTATTTTGAGATAAGTAATTAAACTTAGTAATATAAGCTGAAAATTATCGACTATTATAGAAATAGACTTAGTACTAAAATAAAAATATTCAATTTCTATTGAAATCATATAAAACATCCAAGTAATACACTATCCGACACAAAAGCAGTTTCCTTTCTGCATACAAATTTCCTACATTTGAAGCGCAACACAATGACACATGTCGTTCCATTCAGTCGTGTGACATCGGCATAGTGCTGTCTTTCTCGCTGACGCGTTCTTCCGCTGGCCACAATGGACCAGCTGATCGTATCGAAGTGACAGGCACAGAGTATTGAATGCGGAACAGATGTGAGTAGATATGGCGCGCTTTGTGAAGAATGTGAAATGTATCAAACTAGTTTCTATTGGAGATATCTATTGTCATTGGCTAACTTTATTATTTGCTTGTATTATAATATAACATAGTTGTTAGTAACTGACCCAAAAAATAGGTGTACGTAACCTCTCTCTAGACGACATTCTACAGGCCCAGTGCGGGTTGACTTTACACGTAACAAAGAGTGTAACACTTTAACATTGGTAGAGCCCGCTTTAACATCTTCGCACGAATGGGCCGGCTCGCCCGGTGTAAAGCCACGACCACACAGAAGACACACTTGAAGTAATTCCGCGTTTCGTCTGATGTGTGTATTCCGGAGGCCTTATACTATTCCTCTTCCCCTTCCCACCCCTTTCTTAAATGGGGTGGGAAGTAGACGTGGAAGACTTTACGAACAAGAAAGGACGTGGACGAGGAGACGACACCACGTGAATAGGACGCATAGGAAGAGGAAATATTCTTTTCCAGTGTTTCTGCTCCTCCATCGATTAAATGTAGGCAACGCATCTGCAATTGCGGATGTCTATGGGCAACGGTCATTTCGCTATTTCAGCGATTTTAGGTCGCCGCTTGTTTATTTTTCCACCTTGTATTATAAAAAAAAGAATTTCTTTACAAAGATGTGAAGGAAGGTTATTGGAAAATCGAATTAGTACATGGCGGGGATTGAACTTGTACATGTAGATGAGAGACCGGACTATAGTCCGGTCAGGTCAGGCGCTTAATTGTGACACCAATATCTTACTTAGTGGAGGATGTGTATATATTTTGTACC
>JAAOEG020000003.1:8403116-8414633 GCA_011763625.2 Papilio bianor
AACGGAAAAAATAAGGCCTTAAAGAAGTTTCACTTCTTACGTGTGTACACTAGTACACGCACACATTTTTTTTTGTTTGTCTGTCTGTCTGTTTGTTCCGGCTAATCTCTGAAATGGCTGGACAGATTTTGACGGGACTTTATTGGCAGGTAGCTGATGTAATAAGGAGTAACTTAGGCTATGTGTAGTTTAGAAAAAATCTTTTATTTTAGAAAAAGAATGCGCGGACGGAATCGCGGTCGACAGCTAGTTTAGAAATAAATTGAAATTATTACAAAGCGCAAATCTGTAGTCGTAATATTTTCTTAGTAAAATACACTACAAAATTGTAGGCAAATAGTGTGGGACAGTATAGTGCGCTATTTGATCACCATAGTGCTTAATTTTAGTTGGACAGAGCTTGAGTTTTCACTGGGTAAGCATTTAAGGTTAACGCAACCGTATAATATCTTTAAACAGTATAAAAAACAGTCCGTCTTCAAAGGTGACCAGATTAGTAACGTCCTTTTACACACCTTTGAAAAGGACGAGAGAATTCCATTAAAGTACACAAATAGGTAATGATAACGGACGGGATGTGTCCTCAAGGGACCGTCATCAAGCGTAATCAGTGGCTAAAATATTGTATAACTTGGGATACTGTAAAGATGCATTTACACTGACTTATATTTGAATAAACTGACAGATTCTAAAAGAGATAAGGTGGGGATGGAATTATTTTTATTTATTTAAACACTTTATTGCACAAATCAAGTACAAATGGCGGACTTACTGCCTATAGGCATT
This sequence comes from Papilio bianor, assembly GCA_011763625.2. Taxonomy (NCBI): domain Eukaryota; kingdom Metazoa; phylum Arthropoda; class Insecta; order Lepidoptera; family Papilionidae; genus Papilio; species Papilio bianor. The sequence continues at coordinate 8,403,903 of JAAOEG020000003.1, forward strand.
TTCTACTAGTCGACCACATATTAAGGAATTAAAAAAGTAACAAAGAGGTGCACTTCATGAAAGGATATTTAATAAATAAAAAAAGATAGTATAAAAATTTAATTATCATCATTAGCTCACTAATGATCCGCAATTAGAGGTTCGGTGTCTACCCTAAGGTAGGGGTGGTTAAGTAAGGAACGTAAGTTGGGATTATATTGCCTTTTTTAAACCGCTTTAAATAGTTATGGCTACAGTCTAAAAGGTTATGCTAAGCAGGATGTGTAATTGCACATTTTGGCAGTACAAATGTTAGAAATTGATACTGTCGTGTTGGATTGCAAAGATACCAAACATAAGATAAAGAAATAACAATGTCAACTCAACTTCTGTGAATCTGGGTATTTAGTTATCCCAAAAGAGATAAAACTGAGTGTGTAATATAGTTATCGTAATCCGATCTGACGACAGGGGCGTGTTCTGTCGCGCGAGCACACAACGGGGCACAATTGAGTTGATAATAAAATACCACTTTACGATTTGCTCGCTTATTGAAGTATCTGACTGGAATCTGATTCATAGGAAACTAGCTGTCGCCCGCGACTCCGTTCGTACGGAATTTAAATAAAAATTAGTATGCTATGTGATAGCCTAGACTATGTTCTATATCTGTGCTAAATTTCAGTAAGATATATATAGCCGTTGAGTTATGGAGTAAATATGTAAATAACAAAAAACAAGAATCACACGGGAACCGTAACTATTTCCGGGATCAAAATTAGCCTACATGTTCTTCCAGAAAATCCTTTGCATCAATGCTAAATTTCATCCAGATGCGTTCAGCAGTTTAGGCTACAAACTATGCTCAAACATCCTTCTATACATCTAAACATTCGCATTTATAATATAATATTAAGCTTTAGATATTTAAATGGAGTGTAGAATCGTTAGACGTGCAAGAGTACACATTTAAATAATACGAGAATAACACAATAATTTTTTTAACCACAGCTGTACTTTATGACGTAAAAATCAATTAACTGTCTACAAATTCCTATAACTAGCTTTTAATAAGTTTTATGTAATGACGAAATTAAATTCTATTAATGTTCTTCGTTTTATAATGTGTAATAAACGGTATGAACCAAAATAGCTTCAAATTTCTATGAGAAGTCACCCATGCGTTACTCACAATATTATTTGCTGAAGCCGTGAAGGGTACGTTTACAGGTGATATTTTATATGAACCGGATTCATCTCAGACTTTTTTTACAAACTTGTCATATATTGCAAACATTTTCTAAGTTGATAATAAAGCAAACTAATACCTTGTCTATCATCACATTATGTTAACTAATTCAGTTCTTATTCAGCTAATAAGCAAATCGAATCGTCACAATTATTTTTTGTGACTAGATTTTCACCGTTTGCCTTGAAGAAGCATTTACAGCTTCACCGGACTTGAGGTGTCCGAGCGCAGATAGCGCTTAGCTTAAACTTCGTTTAAGAGTTACTTAGCTCGAGGGTTCAGGAACCTCGACTCGGACCGTTACTTCCTTATTATTACCGGATTGGGTCACAATGTATACTACCTAAAACATCAGGATGCCGCGCCATAAAGTCCGCTTTAGCTTGAAGAACTTCCACTCTCGTCTGATTGTCTATAGGCTCTTCTAGTAGGCTAAACACCACAGCACCCAACATCAAGAACAGCACATAAAAGAAGATATACGGAACTAACAAGCACGTCGATCTGGCGTCTCCGAATATTCTAGAAGTAGCCAGAAGCGGCTGGAACGGTGGGTTCTCCTCTTCGTAGAGGATCTCACGTTCAACTACCATCTTCTTTTGGTAAGGGAACAGTCTGCTGTGGACGGTCATATCGTCACTGCTTGTGGATGTCATACTTCCGTATGACTGAACTGGAGCGTACTTTGGGTTATCCATTTTTAGTATACTACTTACACACACAATAACAAATTTAACTAACTATACAGACGGTATTTCTAATGCATAAATCTGTTTAATATAAAATTTGAGCAATTATTATGTTCGATCTATTGCTAAGAAAACCATTTAACATTTTATTATATTTAAAGAATATCTTTGCATGATTCTTATAGCAAAATAATTTAGTTATACCACCGACACTACGCGTCATAATGTTACAGATTACATTATAATTGTTACTGACACTAATTTGTAACACCTCTGACTCTCTCGGAGTCCAAAATGTGACTACTTAATGAACGCTGACCCACGCGATTCACTTGTTTTCAAAACTTGTTTGTTGCCTTCTCGCTTTATTTTAATCAAACCCGTCCACCTTGCTCTAAAAGTAGTTATAGGTCTTAATTGGGCTCCGTCACACGTGAAACATTCGTAAATATTACTATGTTGTGCAACCGTTAATGAACTTATGTGTAGATGTGAGTAAATCAGCTTTGAACCTCAGCTCCAACGGTCAAATGGAGGAAACTGGTATTGGGATGCTCGCGCCTAGTGATGCGAGCAGTATTCCATGTGGGGCCGAACTTGCGCCTTACAAAGCTGAAGGCGGTGCCCCGCCTGGAAATACTGCTTCGCTCTGCTGAGCACTCCCACCTTTTAGAGCCCAGCTTGACCTTGTTTTCCAAATGGAAAGCGAAACTGAACGTCATTCGATATGTCAACGCCGAGAATACTGTTACTGGCTGAGGCAACCAGGGGAGTCCCTTCTAAACGAAGATCGACGACAAAGGGTTGTTTTTTAGACTCACGTAGACTTGAACTGCGGCTTAACAATTAAATTGGCAGCTCACGGCTAACCACGACAAGTTGTGAAATTTCTGGTACTATCACTTCGCAGCTCGAAGGGAAAATCATAACACTGCAAGTACTAATTAAACAGATCTGTGAGCCGGTTTATTGTGCATTTTTATAAAACAATGGGGCAGACTAGCAGCGTCACCTATCACGGTGTTCACGGATGTCTATTTGCGTCGAGGTGATCATCGACGCCCATAGACATTCGCAATACCAGAGGAACTATAGATGCGTTGCCGGCCTTTGAGAAGGTAAGAAGCGATTCTTGCTGTGAGCTGATCTTCACGTTATCAACTTTAGTTGCGTTACCCATGTTACCATCGTTTCCTACTATCAAAAAGTACAATAGAAAAATATCTCGTCATCTCCCTCACTCTTGATGATTCAACTGAGACAATAATATTATCACGTGTGTTTCTCGGCAAGGTAAAGCAAGGATTATGTGCGATACGTATGAAATTCTAGTTTTTAATTATAAACCTGAACAAATCTAAGAGAATGAAAAAATCAGTGTGATTTCACTTCTTTTGATTCGTCTACATAAAAAAATCAATAAAATAATTAATTGTAATTTCGTATAGATGGACTTTATTTAAAATACAAGGCTCTGCTCACACTCTTTTTATTTGAATCAATATTACACCCCAACTTTGTGAATGACTATAATTGGAGGTCGTTGCCCCACTCGTTACGCCGTATTTAATTAGTCGCCTAATGTATTATATGCAATTAGCCTTGGCAAAGTTCAAATAATGTACTTTCGGGAAAATAGAGTTTCTTTTTTTTATGAAATAAGGTCAACAAACTAGAACAAAGTTTAAACATTTTACTTTGTTATTTTTAAGAACACCTTTAATTGAAATCAAGTTTAAAAACTGATTAAGTGATTATGCTATTTTTTCTTGACAGGCGTTAGAAGATTGTAAAGATAAATTTATTGATCTAAATGAGATTTTAAAATAGAATAAGGATCTAATCGCTTCTATCTATCGAATAAGGATTAAATCGCTAATCGAAGTGTAATACTCGAGGAGGCTTGAAAGATATTTCACAGATTGTTAGATATTGTAAGTTTTCAAAACCACTTAAAACGTTCTAATTACGGTACAAGTATAACAAAATTATCCTACTCACGCTATGAGTAAGACTTAATATAAAATGCGATAGAATAAAACAAATAGCAAAGGTCGAAAGCTTATTAGTTTTTCTATTTTGTTATCTTAGGTAAACATAATTAAAACGTTGGTTTGTAAACCGAAAAAATATACGGATATAACTAATCACCTAATAAAACTGCGGATAATGAGAATCAACGTTTTTGTCTTCGAAATTATTCTTTGGTAAGACTAGTTAACAAATATTTATTTGCATTATAATTATATTTATATGATCATAAATTCGTCTACATAAATATTGAATAAATTACTTGAATGTTTCGTTGTTTGCGTGCATTGAGCAGGCTTTTATTTTATTGTTGGAGAGCTACATTAGATTATCACATTAATAAACAGCATATTTCTAAACCCCTTGTCACCCGGACGAAGCCGGGCGGGTCACTTGTTTTATATAAAGACAAAATTTAAACAACCTCATTATTTTAAAGCTTAATCAGAATTAATTTCGTCATTCATCTGACATTATTCGGCGCGAAAATGGAACAATGAAATAAAGCAGCCAGATTATTCAGAACATTTTGGCGCGCAATTAATTGTCAGCGAAAATAATTAAGATCGATTCACTCTCTGTTGCTTTTGTATTTGTAATTAATAAATAATCCTATTAATATCATAAAAGTTTAATAATGCTTGTTACTCTTTCATGTAAAATCTACTGAGTGGATTTCGATCAAACTTACTGACATTTATACATTCAAATAACACGTAGGCTAAAATTTATAAAGACACTTTGTCAATAATCCAAAATATAACGATATAACTGCAATATTTAGAGGGATGTTTGGTTGTAGTTATCTTCAGAACGATTTAACGGATCTCGATGAAATTTGGCACATATAGAACATACTCTGGAAAAACGCATAGGCTACATATTAAATTTTTTTATTAACTCCGCGCGGTCGGAATCCCTGCCAAATTTAGTTTTATGGAGTTTAAAAATATGTATATATTTTGGTTAATGGTAGGTTATAAAAATTAACAAATGAACTACATGATTTGTTCAATCTACCCTAAATATGAGAAGAATGGTATTTTATGGTCACTCTATGCGTTATACTGATATTTTATCAGTATTATACCATTTGGTATGTTTATATTTATGTTTGTTCTTGATTGAATATCTATACATATTACGCCCTATTGTTTAACGCGGCTTATATCTCAATGTAGACAATGTCAGTATTTTATTATTTCTTGCCGATTGAAATTTTAATGGCTACACAGAAATATCACACGTCGTTTTAAAAGTTAAAATGTAAATCCGTTTAGCATAAAGGCAACACTGAACACTTACGCAGTTCTTAAATCAATATTATAACAAGAAAAAATCATAAACAAATAAAATCAAACCCAGATTATCGTTAAAAAACAAACAAACGGATAAGACATACCTAAGACGGTCGGGTTGCGGGCCATGAAGTCTTGTTTGGCGCGAAACACGCTCACGCGGATGTCGTTCTCGAAAGGATATTCCAACGCAGAGAATACTATAGCGCCTGCGATTAAATATAAAACGTAGAAGCAGAGGTACAGCGCCATTAGACATGTGAATCTTGCCTTCCCGAAGATTCTGGTTGTAGCGAATAATGGTTGGAATGGCGGATGTTCCTCTTCGTACAGAATCTCTCTCTCGACCACCATCTTCTTAGGGTACGGGAACAGCTGGCTGTGCACAGTCATGTCGTCATCACTTCTCGATGACGTCATACTCCCGTACGACTGAATACGTGTGTATTTCGGCTTCTCCAACATTTTGTAAAATTTTTAGCGACTTTAAAGTAGACGATTGTGATTACACTTTGAGGTTATAAATTGCAGTGAATAGCGAGTCGATTACAAAAACATAATTAGAAACGAAATTAGCAAGTGAAATAGTTCAAAAGTTCGTTATCACTTTCCGTTACCAGATCGTAGTGGTGAGATCTCAACGGAGATGAATTTCGGTCAACTATACTTAAAGAATCTCTTGGGATGATTCGGCTCAAAGAACAGCGCGGCCACTTCGGATGTGTTGATGTGATCACGAAGCGACATGTTGATGCATTTTATATATAAGCAAATTTAAGAGATTTGTGACAATGTCTTCTGAAAGCGACGTGTGATTCGCTTGAGACCCGGCACACAACTGGAGTGGTCTGTAACTCGACGGTAGGTGATAAAAGAATATCAATAAGGGTGTGTACATACTGTGCAAATAACCACCATGACTCATTAAAGCGTTGCATTAAGAACACTCAATAAATAAGAACGATTTTTATAGCAATTTTTACTTTTAACATATTTATAATTTAAATCAATCTTTCTTTCACATTCTTTATTAATGTGACATCAGATTTTTAGATGAATTTTTACACCTAAAAACCAACAATTTTTTATCACATTTTTTCATATATTATTTTTTCATATCAAACATTTGCTGTTTGACGATTGCTAAAGATTTACTTAGTTATAGCTAAAGTTTCTTTTGTTACTTACTTATACAAGAAAACGAAGTTTTACCCCCTTTTCCTAACCTCTTCTGCAATGACACTAGTATTCACTCATATTGTCAATTTTTACTCTTTTATACTACAATATTAGACGTGTTTAAATCAGCTCTGAATCGGCCTAAAGTCTATCTCACATAGACCTGAACTGTTGAGCTACGGCTCAACAACTAAACTTTGCGTTCACGGCTCAACGCGATATACCAATAATATGTTAGCCGTGTAAAACCTGTCTTGTGACTCGCAGTCCGTAAGCAAAACATAACTCTATCCAGGTCCAAATCTGGATCTGGTATACAAATCTATACTGATCTGGTCATCAATTGTAATCGAGTTACCCATGGCAATAATATATGTTAACACAGCATTCAACACACTACAGTTAGTATCCTCAGCATTTTTTTAAAAATCTAAAACTGCATCGTGAGTACCCACCCTTATGCCTACCGGTTGTATGCGATAACATTGTTTATAACTGATCTACTTAGCAATTACAGAAATCAATGCTCCCATCTAATTTATTACAATTACCCTCATAAATTATATAATACGTAAGCTTTGTGCTTATTACAAATGTAATTAGAGATGTTTATTGCTTTACGTATCAGAATATGTAAGCCAAGGAAAAACCAAACAAACAAAACTAATAGGAAATATTATTGAACATTGACTGATCGTTCTTTTTTAAGAAAGAACAAATTTATTATCACACACATGAAGGCATATTTTATTATATTTTATTTTATAACGTGGCAAACGAGAAGCGACCGCTGCCCATAGACATCCGCAATTACAGATGCGTTACCTACCTTAATCGACGGAGAAGGAGACGTACAGCAATTGAATATTTCACGTTCCTATGCGTCCCCTTCTCCGTCAATTCCACTTCGTCTTCCCATCCTTTACTTATGTGAGGGTTCCTTAAATGGTGGGATGGATAAGGGGACTGAAATTAAGCCCCTGCACGCACATTTATCAGACAAAATATGGAATCCCGGCATCCAATTAACGGCTGTTTTCTGTGTGTTCGTGGTATTGACCATTCGTGCAACAGATTTTGATGTTGGCACTTACCACTGTTAAAACAAACTTGTCACTTGATATAAAAATGTGGCAAAAGCCAACTCAGCGAAGCAGGGACAGACTAAATAACACAGTTAGCAGGGACATACTAAAGAAGCTGATTTTTAGGTGGCACCTACACAAAGTAGGTAGTTTAATTCAGTTTTCGTTGTTTATTTCACTAATAGAAGCACAATGTTAGGTTTGTGATGGTCGAGGGCTTAGATAAGAGTTACTTAGTATTTTGTCTGATGTTACAAAGTGGCAAACGAGCAAGCGGCCATCTGAAATCGCTGAAATAGCGAAGTGACCGCTGCCAATAGACATCCGCAATTGCAGATGCGTTGAGTACCTTTAATCAACGGAGGAGGGGACGCACTGAAAGAGAATATTTCCTTTTCCTATGTGTATCCTCCACCGTCAAGTCCAATTCCCTTTCCCATCCTTTATTTGTAAGATAAGACCGGGAAGGGAAAGAAGACTAAAATTAGTAGATGATATGCCACAAGGGAGGCCGATTCTCAACTTAGGCAGTTACCTTGTTTGTTGTATTTAAAACAATAGTAGTATGCTTCATTGTTAGTTATACTATAAGTTTTATTTCTTGGTTTTCAATAACCTATTAATTCGTGAGGTGAAATCTTTGTACTTCTTTTTAAAGAAATTAAGCGAACGGATGAGTGTGAAATTTGACATAGTTCGTGTTGGAAGAAGTGCATGAAGTGATTTTTAATCAGAAATAAAAAAATCTTTGATTATAAATACGATCAATTTTTTTCCGCCATTGTAAAAGTCCGTTATTTTGAAAATTCATTACCAATAGACTTTTCTTCAATTAGCGAACTAAGTCTGTTTATTTTTCACTTGTGGTCTGTCTCCTATTAATTTTTATTCTTATGTAAAAAACAATATCGTTCAATAAAGCTCTTGTTTTATCGTTACAGGGATTAAATTTAAAATGCTAAAGTCGTTATGCAATTATTTATAATAGCTGTCGCCCGTGACTTCGTCCGCGCGTCTTTTTCTAAAATAAAGGAATTATTCTAGAACGTAGCCTACGTTACTCCCTATTACATCAGCTACCTGCCAATAAAAGTCCCGTCAAAATCGGTCTAGCCATTGCAGAGAAACATTTTTTTAATGTATGTACCGTATAAATATTCATATACGGTAAAAAACGGTACCGAGTAAAAAACGGTTATTACAATATTACAGACACTTCAATTTTATTATATGTATATAGATGAAAAAAGATTAAAGATAAATACTTGTTATTAATTTTTAATATTTAAAATAGCTTCATACCATCCAGTTGAAAACAGATAATTTATCTAATGACGTTCATTAATTTTTCAGCTTCATGGTTTTAAATATAACTTCTAACTGATTGTTAATTTTAAACAAACAGACAGACACAATTGTTGTAATATTGAAACTAGTAATATCATTTGCTCGTGAGATGTGTAAATAGAAACAACGACAAACCGTAATGTCTAATTGTTTAAATGACAAACAACAGCCACGAAACTCATTAACGCCTAAAGGATGTAGGCTGAATATTTCAATGATAGAAGCGTTGCTGGAGTTTCTTCCGTCACTTCTTCTCCCAGCGCTAACGCATTCCGAAGTGGTCGTCATGTTCGAAATACTAATAAAAACAAAAATAGTAATCAGGTAAAAGCAACCGCTCAAGCCGAAGTTCGGCCTTCTCGGGCACCCTTGAATCGGAATGCTGCCGAATGCTAACGCGTATCAGCCCAAGCCGATGTCCCCTCTCGGGGGCCCTTGAGCCCAGTCACTCCATGGAGCGTCCACCGAAGCGATCTAAGAGCTCGGCGGCCTCCCGATCCGGTGATAATAACGAAGTAACAGACCGAGCCGAGTTCCAGAAGGAGCCCTCGAGCCCTCGAGGTGTCGTCGGCCACCTCAAGATCAGTGAAGATATAAATGCCTCTTCAAGGCAAATAGTCATAATCCAGGCACAAAAAAAATACAGACTATTTTTAGCATCTGCGGGATGAAAAGAGATGTACGAAGCGGTAAATAAATATTAGTATACAAAATTCGTTTCTTAATTTTTTACGAATTGTTTTTCTTTTTGAAGTACTAGCTAATACCAAGACTTCACAAAGATTCATATTTTTGATAAATTAATATTTTTGCCAGCATTCCTGTAGCTATGAACGTGAACGAAATCACATAATATGGATAATACTAACGTTACCTAATAACTGTTTATAGTAAACAGAGTAATTGCTCACCTGAGACGCATGGATGGTTATTAAGAAACTCCATCTTAGTTTTTTCCATGTGATCTTCCATTTCGCGTTCTAACGGTCCTTCGATGGCCTGGAACACCGAAGCACCTGACGACAAAAAGGTTTTCAAACAAAACTGTATATAAATTATTTTTAAAGAGACGTGTTTATTGGTGTCTCAAGTTTTGTAAATAACAGCGTTATATGTATTCTTAAATAAATTACGATATTATATCAAAAGTAATTATGTAACTGTAACGGAAAACTTCAATAACGCCTGAGGAATTAAAGCCGCCCACGATTTGTACAACATAATTGCCGATGAAATTCGACAGGCGCTTTTGCGTAGGTCGTGAAATGGAACAATGGAAAATAAATTATAGAGTTATTTATATATCTCAACGTGGGCGCTTTTACCTTTATAATATTAAATTATATTCGTATGTTATTTGATACGGCTTACAATAGCTTATCAAATTATATATTTTAATGAAATGTAAGATGAGTTCTTCGTTCGTTCTAAATATTATACAATCAGATATTCTTAAAATAGAATTTAATAACATAGTTTACTGTAACATTTGTGATTTTTAAAATGATTTACACAAATATTTACAAATTATATAATACAAACATATTCACACTGGAAAAATAACTTCTAATTTTTTTCTCTCTTCGTAAAATTGTTTACATGGATTAGCAAAGATTTAAGAGCTTCTAAGTCTATTAAGGACTATTTAAAATAACGTAGCTTTACGAAGTCTTATGAAAAGTTTCTTGTATAAATAATAACCATCGAGCCATATCTATAATATAAAAATAACGACCCAGCTCTTACCGATCGGCTTTATACTCTGGCCTTGCGGAGGGACGTAAGTTCCCTCTGCATTTTTTACCGCATTTACCACGGGGAGTGTTCTGAAGAACTGTTTGGAACGATACCTGCCGCCGATTTTCGTTATCGAA
>JAAOEG020000003.1:8782728-8799124 GCA_011763625.2 Papilio bianor
CTAATATTACAATCGCGAAAGTTTGTAAGAATGTATGGATGTATGTTTGTTACTCTTTCATATAAAACTACTGAATGGATTTAGATCAAACTTTATAATAATATGCTATGATTTATAAAGATATTGTGTTTTTTATATAAAATACAACGACGTAAGTGTAATGTTTAGATGGATGTTTGTTGAGGTATCTCCAGAACGGTTCAACGGATCTCGATGAAATATAGCACAGAACACAGTCTGGCAAAGCACATATGCTACTTACTAAATATATTTTTTTGATTGTGCGCGAATGGATTTGCGGACAAAAGTTAATAAAAGATAAAAGTCTTAAATCCGAGGGTTGCTATATTTATGTAGGTAGAGAACTTTCATCGGTACCTTTTGAGAAAACAGTGTTAGTTGAGAGACATCGAGAGCCTTCAGATAATTAGGTTTGCGGCGGTCGAAGGCGGCGGCGGCGGCACTTCTATTGATCTTCTGACCGCTATTCATTTTTAAAATAAAGTCGGTACAAAAATACATGAACGTAGTTTGTACATATTTAACTTTTAGGTAAATTATATTAAAGTTATATATGTATAAATAAATATGGTTTATTCTTATGTTACTGCCACATCATCATCATCATCTTCAGCTACATGTCTCACTAAGACGCTGGGAGCCTACCCTTGGTTAGGGACCAAGTCTTAGTTAATCACACTGGCTAAGTGCGGGTTGACCTTACACTTATCTTTGAATTTCTTCCTGATATGTGCAGATTGTATCACGATGTTTTCCGTTGCCGTAAGAACGTCGGCTAAATGAGCATATGAAAATCGAATCGATAATTATTGCTACAAACTAATAAGCACTTGGCTGAATAAAGGCCGTATCCATTCAGCATAGCAAAGTTATTAATTTTTATTCATAAATTTTATATTTATTAATGAGTGTATGTATTATATATTTTTTTTGTTCATTGTTTGTAATATGTTTTCCCTCCATTAGTTTTTTTTTGTCAACTGTATAATTAAATATTTGCCTTATGAATGGATTAAATGATTATTATTATTATTATATTATTATTATTATTATAACAATATTGGTACATGGCGGGATTCGAACTCGAATCTGCAGATTACAAGACAAGCTAAACTCCGGAGATACCAACAAATGCGTGTGTATAATGTTTACATGTATGTAAATATGATCATTTCATTGCGAAATATTGTTATTAAGACAAGAGAAGATCGTATTCTTGGTCTTAGAAAAGTTAAACTTGGTTTTTATTACATCAGTAAGTTTTTATTTTACACAAATACACGTTAATTCATCAAAAAGAACGTGATATATGTTTGTCTATTAGAGTATAGTGTTACAAACATTGTAAATTACCCTTTCAGTCAAATTCATAGACAAGTTCTGTTTTCTTTTATTCATGATTTCACGTCTGGAAGCATAAGCCAGGCTCCTGTCTCACATATAAATCATAAACTGATACATTTTATATGGCGTTGCGAGACTTTAGTATTTGAATTTATAATAAATTTTGAACTTTCCATCCACATTATACGGAGCTATTATAATAAAAAAACAATGTCAAATAACTGTAGCACAGACACTGTAAAGTCAGACGTCTGTATTACGTAGTTTAAGAATCAATTACATTGATATGTATCTAGTTTTGACTCCTTCTGCAAAATGACAATATCGCAGAAGGAGACTACGCCGTCCCACCTCTCGCTTCCTAACATGGCGCGTATAACTCCATGAAGCGAGAGGTCCCCGCCGATCGCCGCCACCAGAGTGCGGCGCTCGTCAGACCAGGCACGACACACCTCTAAGGTGTGTTGTGCCGTGTCCTCCGGTGAGCCGCACCCATGGCACGACGCTGTCTCCTCCCTTCCGATCCGACATAGGTACCGCCCGAAACAGCCGTGTCCAGACAGCACTTGTGTCAGTCGGAAGGTGAGAGACCCGTGGCTCCTCCCGCACCATTGACATTGACATTAGTGTGAGTTCTTAAGCATAAAAGCTTTACTTTTTGTCCTCAGTGTGATTAAAGATCCATTCGTATCGATGTAATAAAATAAATTAATGATTTATGCTCTACGTTTTGCCTTCTGAGTTAAAGTTCATCCAACATTAATTATAAGCGATTACTGAATTTGACTTATTACTCAACAGAACCCGCGTAATTTCTGCAAGTTCTCCGTAGCAGTGAAACTAGTTATACCTCGCAGTGCGGGACCAGATTACATCTGATTAGTTTGTGAAACTTTTTAAGACCACGATTAAATTTTCGTGCAAATCCATAGCAAGTTTTAATGTATTACAACTTAAATGTAATAACGTTAATCTGTGTAACATTGTTACAATTTGAAGGAAAACATCGTTATGCAACCTGCGAAGTATTTCAAAGATATGTGTAAAGTCAACAAACTAGTATCGGACCAGCTAACGTAGGGTCTCTCCACACCCTCAGTAGGGATGTGTAGGAAGCTGATGATAATTAAAATAATAACATGAAACATCAAAATTGATTCGAAATGAAAATAAAATTGAATAAGAGACAGTTTCGCATGCTATACCAAAGGAATTTGTCATACTGAAGTACATATTTTAGAAGTTTGGTGATTTAAATCACGGCTTACTTACAAATCTTACACTTATGAATGTCAAAAGATTATTAAATAATTAGAAACAAGATTTGTCGCGAGAAAATAATAAACATAGATTATAGGAAATTAATACATTTCTGTACACGGTAAGTCGAATTATTTTTTTATAAAGTGATATATTTAAACCACATATAATCAATCATGTAACATGTAGTCATTTGTTTCCGACACAATCGATACGACGCCGCTTTAGCCTTTTAAGTTGACATTTCACGTAATAATCAGATCGATAGCGTACTATTACTCAAAGGCCGGCTATCTGTTAAAATACACTAGAAGCTTTTTTACTTGTTATGTTGTGCCTTTAGTTTTTGCTAGCTGTAAACTATATTCTCCATCTATGCTATATTTCAATGATATCTTTTGAGTAGTTTTGGCGATATCTTCTAACAAACATCCATCCATCCATCCATTCATTATTCGCATTTATAATATTAGTAAGATTACTATTATATTCGGTCGATGCGAACTGACCTCGTTGTATACATTTGTGCTCTGTTCAAAGCAAACAAGTATTTACATACAACCGTTGCTGGGCTAGCATAACCTGTGGACAGACACATTGATTTTATACATGTAACAGAAAATTTATCTGTAGAGATACTGTAGTTTCAGACTGTATGTGTTTATAAGTAACACATAGGTTTCTTATTTTAAAGAAATTAAATTGGAGTAACAATAATTATTACTCTGCGTACTACAGCGCCATCTATGCAATGAAAATAATAGTACTTCTCTAAATAGACAAAGAACGAAAAACAGAAATCCAATTTGTTAGAACTAGACAAGAACCAAACAAGTTGTAAACGCATTTCTTAATTATCTTACAAACAGAATTCTTCTAAGCAGGAAATTGTGCTTCGTTCGCTTAACACTTTATTTGTTGTGACGTACTCGGCCGCGAGCCGTGGGGATGATATGTACGTGAGTGAATTCTTGCTTCGATTTACACCAACACAATAATGTAAAGTAATTAAGTAACTTTACTAAACTTTAGAAATCCAAATGCTGTGAATATGTTATATAAAGTCTATGTCAGATTACTGGGGTGTAAGCATCGTTAGTTATTGAAGAATTTACAAAATACACATATACACATAAACATATTTAGAAAAATCACAGGTTTTTTTAAATCTATAATCTTATTAATATTATAAATGCGAAAGTTGAGATGGATGGATGGATGGATGTTTGTTAGAGTTTGTCGCCTAAACAGCTGAACGAATCTCGATAATATTTAGCATAGATGTAGATAGTCTGGAAGAATACATAGGATACTTTTGATCCACAAAATAGTTACGGTTCCCCTGAAATACATTAATCTTGTTTTTTCATGTTAACACGATAAGTCAGCAACGGTTCAACATGTCTTATTGAAATTTGGCACAGATATAAAACAAAGTCTGGAGTAACACATGGTATTTGTTTTATCCCCAAGAAATGTCAGGTTCTCGTGGGATACGTAGTCTTTTGTTATTTAAATATTTACTCGATAATTCTGGTTCAACATATGTTACTGAAATTTAGCACAGATAAAGAACATAGTCTGAAATAACACATAGGATACTAAACTTTATTTGGATTCCACGCGGACGGAGACGCGGGTAACAGTTAATTATACCATAAAGAGGAAAGATGTGTTTGCATTGAGTTGGGACCAAAACTACTGAACCAATTTGAAAATTTCTTTCACTGTTGTAAAGCTAGTCTATTCACTTGTGATAAAGGCTTACATTTTTTAATTCTGCGCGGATGAATATGCAAAACACGAATGGGAAAACAGTTACATTAAAAAATACGACAAGATTTTTTTTTAAATTCTAAGATGAAGAAGTGGCAAGATAATTTTGTAAGAAAATAATTTACGTAAATGAAGACCGGTTTTTATAAAGCGAGGAGTAATGGAAAAATTAACTGTCAAATGTTAATTGCGACCCTCGTCATTTTGACGACAAATGCTTATCAACATTATGATTTCATTTAAAATAATATCTTAAAATAAAACTTGTTTTACCACACCGACATAATTTAAAGGTTATGTTTATATTTAGGTTTTTACCGCTTTTTATGTGGCTAAGATGCCGCAAGTTTTCTTTTCCATGCAACATTACTTCTTCCCAATTTCTTAAACTGACTTTTTATACAATCCCAATTTTTGTCATAAATAAGGACCAGCTGTCCCGTGACTTTGTTTTACATTTGAGCCAAATTTTGTTGAGTTGAGGTGAATTTTAACAAAGATCCATCCAGACATCTAAACATTCGTATTTATGATATTAGTAAGATGTTAACAACTTGATTGATCTATTTTAATCTGAATCTAACGTCGAAGTGATACAAAACTAAAAAGTTACCACAACTTGATGTCATAAATGTTTTCGGTAACAATAAAAGTTTAACCTAATGAAAAATCGTCTGAAACGCGTCTGGACGAGACACGACGGAAATTGCGAAACTTGATATCCCCTCCCATTCTCCCCGTTCCCCATCGCACACTCGTTGCTATCCCCAGCACTACATACTACAGCCTGACTGAGAACACGAAATACGTACACATAATAATTATGTAATTTTTCAATTGACTAAGATATGTTGCTTATTAAAGACTTGAACCTGTGAATCTAAGATTTATTACATTAGTTCATGGTTCCAATATCAACACTTTTACATATTTATTTAGGTTTTTTATGGTATGGTTATTTTAAGATAAGGCTGGGAAGGGAAATTAGACTAAAATTAGGCTTCCGGCACCACACTCCTCAGACGGAACGTGGAATAGCTTCCACTTCACGCCTGTATTCTGTGTGGTCGTGGTATTACGGCGGGTGAGCCGGCTGATTCGATCAAAAATGTTAAAGCGGGCTTTACCACTGCTAGAAAATAAAGTTAAATAAAAGGTTTCTTCGTTCAATTTCATAAGTTTATTGAACTTTTTGCTTTGATGAAATAAACAATCACGTTTTCTTATTTAATCATAATTACCAAAAGAACTGTAAAGGAAAATAATTTCATAAGTCAAGGGTTTTATGAGTTCGCGAAAAATTCTAAGAAGTGGCAAGTAATCACGTAACATCAAAGGGTACCGAACGAAATTGGATTTTTCTTGTGCCCATACATTGAAACATAGCTTGAAAGAATGTGATTTAGGTAATTACGCTGTTTTTGTACTGGTTAATAAGCATTCCTACATAAACGATAACTGCACACCTGAAATATTTGTAGCAGAGTAATTGTAACAGTTAATTAGAATATATTATTTATTTTTATGATTGAGAATGAGTGACATCCGTGGTGTTAAACGTTTATACTTAGGACGGCCAAGTGGTCGGCGCACAGTTGGTCTGCAGGAGCTCCAAGTCCGGGACTGGGTCGGGATGGCGCGGGATCGGGAAAAATGGAGACATTTGTTGCCGGAGGCCAAGACCCACTTCGGGTCGATGCGTCACCCTAGTTAGTTAATTATTTTTATTTTATTCAAATCTACATGTTATGCAGACATGATAAATGAATACTAAAACACACACATCGTTGCAATTGTGGATTATTAGTGATTATAATCGTTAGTTTTAATATAGGAATTGAAGTAAGAAAACAATCTGTAATACTATATTTGGTTTTATTAGATATATTTTGTAGTTAAATTTTCTGGATCCGTAGACACTTTTGATGAGAATAGATCAGTTAAGAGAATTAAGAATGTATAGGAAAGTTCTGTAGCAATGCGCTACGATATCGTAGCGACGTAGCAACGTAGAAACAGAATACATAATGCAAAGTCGAGGTCGCTACTAACACTTTCATTTATTTAAATGTAATGCAGAAAATGCTTTTAAATTTCAAACAAACAAGTTTAATTAGGTTCTTTTATATGGTTTTAATTCGAATAATCTCAATCTCATCACTACATAGTATAAAACAAAAACGCTTTTTCTGTCCCTATGTCCCCTTGACTGTTTAAATCTTTAAAACTACGCAACGGATTTTGATGCGGTTTTTTTAACAGATAGAGTGATTGAAGAGGAAGGTTTATATGTACAATAACATCCATTAAATAGTGGAGAAATACTGTTAGTTTTGAGGTTTCTAATGTGACGTCGTAAATAATTTAATTTTTTCCGGTTACGTTGCAACAAACCCAAAACCCTACGAGATTTATCAGATTTATACCCGTGCGAAGCCGAAGCAGGCCGCTAGTTAATATTATAAATGCGAAAGTTTAGATGGATGGATTGATTATTTTTTTATGTTACATGGTGGCAAACGAGCAAGCGGCCACCTGAAATCACTGAAATAGCGAAGTAACCGCTGCCTATAGTCATCCGAAATTCCAGATGCGTTGCCTACCTTGAATCGATGGAGAAGGAGACGTACTGAAAAAGAATATTTCCTCTTCCTATGCGTATCATCCTCCGTCAAGTTCACTTCCCATCCTTTCCTTGTAGGATAAGGATGGGAAGGGAAATAAGACTAACATTAGGTCTTCGGCACCACACTCATCAGACGAAACGTGGAATAGCTTCCACTTCACGCCTGTCTTCTGTGTGGTCGTGTTATTACACCGGGCGAGCCGGCCCATTCGTGCGAAGATGTTACTTCTCTATAACGAAGATGATGAATATGCTACGGCTCTACTACTGTTAATGGATGTTTCTTCGAGTTTGTCGCCTAAACTGCTAAACGGATCTCGAAGAAATTTAGCATAGATGTAGAGAAAACTGTCTAGAAGAACACATAGGCTACTTTTGATCCCGAAAATACTTTCGGTTCCCAAGGGATACGTAGTTTGTTATTTACATATTTACTTGGTAATTCCACAACGGTTCAACATATCTTACTGAAATTTAACATAAATATAGAATATAGTCTGGAATTACAGATATAATAGAATAATAAGTTTTCCTTTAATTCGGCGCGGCCAGACTCGCGGGTGATAGGTAGTATAAAATAACATTAATAAAGGCGCACTAAATAATAATTGCCGTTAGTCCTATCAACCACTAGTGAAAAATTATAAATTAAATAGGTGTTCCTAATTTAAAATCAAGTTGTTTCAGTATTCACAGGGACATTTTAAATAGTTAAATTCACGCCTCTAGCGTTCAACACATTGTTGAACGCCACCCCTTAAGTGAAATGAGCTGCGTATGCAAATGAGCTTGCAGTAAAAGCGGCAGTGGCAGGAAGCTCACTGCAACTTGCAGATTAGATTAGCTCGATTGCAGTGTACGAGCAGCATACCCTAGTTGTACTTTTAACCAATACTTTGATTTTACCACAATGAAGTTTTACAATGTGTGAGAAATGATTGTTTAATGACCGAACTATTATATCTTAGTTATCTCTAACAATTTGTTATAAAAGCTGACAATTTCTCAAAAACGCGTCTACACAATTATTAATTATGTAGACGCGTTAGCATTATGGCCGTTTTATGTTAAATTTTAGATAAATATATGAAAGAAAAGGAAAGCAAACATTTATTGCCAGGCTAAGAAAAATACAGACAAAGGACAAACTTACAATAACAACCGTAAATAGTGTGAAGAAAAGAAGCCAGCTTAACGTAGCAGAGACTGGCTAAGTGATTCTCCTTTGTTGATGAAACCTTTAGAAAATTTACAAATTTTAAACGGTTAATGAAACTGGAGTACGACATTTGATTCCTAAATTGCAGCCAATTGAAGCGAATTTGGTCGAACGCGCCCTCTGACTTCCGCTAATGAACATTTGCGCTTTAAGCGATGCTCAGACCACAATCTGTAAAGTAGGTCAACAATTATTTAACAGGGTATAAGTTTAGTGTATATATAGTATGGATGAAATGTATATATACGAGTATATATATATATATATATATATGTATAAGTTATAATTTTAAGTTAAATTAAATAAGTATATTATAATAAAATATCTTTGTAATGTATTTTTTTATTTTTTTATTATTCATTATACTACATTTATTGACCGTTTATTATTTGTATCGCAATAACTCCAAACACACATATACATTTCCATTAACTTATAAATATATTTCACACTTAATATATAACAAGATTCAGATGATTTAAGACACTCAAATTTAAATTTTACATATAATATTATACATAATACAAAATAATACATAATACATAAATATAAAATCTTTCTAATTTCTTCTTATATTTTTATAACGAGTAATGTAACATTCAATCCCATTTTCAGTTAAGTAATTCAAATGGAAGCAAAGCTTCTTTAATGCCTCAGTAATGCATTTACATTGCCTTAATAAGCTTTGATAAAACAGTTAATGGAGCCTGCTTTTTGGTAAGTAAAGTTTTAATTACGAAAAATTAAATAAAGCTTTAACCTACATAAGGGACTTCCTTAGTGAAAACTTAGAAATTGTGTTAGTCAGTTTCTAGTTATTAAGACAAATATTGGCAATATTTTTGTCTTAATAACTAAAAAAATGTTTTGGTTTAAACAGTGGTAGGCGCAACAATAACATTTGTTACACTACTCGGTCCCCTCGCCAGATGCAATACCACTATCGCACAGAAGACAGGCGTGAAATAGAAGGGTCCATGTTTTGTCTGATAAGTGTGAGTGGCGGTGGCCTAATATTAGTCATCTTTTCCTTAACACCATTTTCTTATATGGAAGGGATTCTTATAGGGATGGATAGGGAAACTGGATTTAACGAAAGAAGGGACGTAAAGAAAGGGTAAACGTTCTCGTTCTGTGCGTCTCTTCCTTCGTCGGGTAAAGGTAGGCAGCGCATCTGCAATTTCGAAAGTCCACGGGTAGCTATCGCTTCGCTATTTTGGCGAATTCAGGTAGCCGCTTGCTCGTTTGCAACGTTATAACATAAAAAATAATAGTTTATTTATCGTCAAGTGTCCGGAAGTGTCAGCAATTTTGTAAAGCTATGTAACACCTTCATTCAATTTGAAGAGTTCCCCAAAAGCCCTTTAATTTTGCAATTCTGCTAAGTACATTATCCGTACGTACTTGAGATATTGTCGGAGCTTTCTTACAAAGACGAGGCGTGGGATTTGCTCGATATTGTAGTCTGAACAAAAAGAAAATGTATTTATGCTAAAAATGCTGATATTAAATTTGATCGGATATTTCAAAGTGCAGTGATAACATTGTTTAGTGTTGAGAAAACAATTATTTGATATATTTAAATGACGCGACAATTTCGCATATATTTTTTTTACCGAAAAATAGTAACAAAAAATATTTTTCAATGCCCTACTCTTCCGCTTTCTTTTCCCTCCATATTTGAAAGAAAACATGTAGACTTCTTAATATTTGAAAGATAATAAGAAGTAATTTTTTGAATAATTTCCCATAAATCAAGTTAGAAAAAATGTTATTACTTTTAACTGTAATTCAATGCGAGTCAAAGTTGAAAAAGAATTTAATAATAAAGTACAATTATCAAATAAATTTGTCGTTGCGTCTTATTTGTCGGGCTCGCCACCAGCGCCGCCGCTACAAAAAACGAAAACGTATTTTTAATAACTTGTGGGTTATTTGCCGAAGTTTGGCACAAGTTTAAGTAGAAAAGTTGGTAGAGTTCGCCATAACGCTTCCGTTGTAATCCTCTTGCTGTTTCACTTGCCTTTTATAAACTATTTATTGAGGAAACATTTGTATTAAAGAGATATGTTTTAAAGGTTTTTATATGAAAACTAAAATAAGTGTATTTAATGTCTAAAATCTGTGGCCAAGTTTCGTTTAGCTCTTTGCGTAAGCAATTTCGTATCTCTTTATATTAGACCGGTCTAAGAGTTGTGTAATGTTAGTCTTTGTCTCTATTCCACAAGACGAGAATCTCGTGAAGGCTGAAATAAAATTACCGTTACCGCCATGTGGCGTATCAAATCGACTACCATTATTCCGATAATTGTATCGGTGAATGGAATGATAGCGAAAAGCTTCGACCAACATCTTAAGAAGCTCTCGCTAAATTCATTCAATAAAAGAAAAATACAAGACAATCAATATAGAAACCGCGCGCATTGTGAGGAGGTTCCTTTCTCCGTAGCCCTGATCACTGGTTGCTTGAGTCATTGGGATTTTGCAGTCGGTGGTACACTATTTTGTATACAATATATTTTACAATTTTATTTGTTTGTAGAACATATGATATAAAAATATGTAAATGAATGAATATGAAGATAATACATTAATCATAAAATCAAATCTTGTCGTCAATATATAAGCATATTTTATCAGCATTAAACGTGTCGATAGAAACAGTAATGGAAACTTCTCAACATCCATCATAATTAGTGCACTGATTTGTTGATCGCTAGCAGATAACATTGTATTATTGCATTATCAGAAGCAATTAAACGATTCCAGTTATTTTTTTTTTAGATAAAATCAGTTGAAATACAATGTAACGCTAACCGTAGGCTTACACTGATGAAAACTTTAAGGAATATTTTTACATGTGTAACCTATTTTTTGATTACAATACAAAATAAACTTATACTGTGAGTAAGATTTAGACTTTTAGAATACTATGTACTAAAGGAAATGCAATTATTTGGGAACAAAAATGTATTCTTTAACAAGACCTCGTCGTCCCTAAGCTCGATGTCAGAATGCTAAAACAAATTGTTTAATTTAATAATCGTTTTAATACATCATTCTCACATAAACAACCCCCATCTGCATGGCAACCATAATCCGTCATCGACTATCTAAACCTTAAAAACTATACATGTTACAGTACGCTTTATGACGAGAAGAAGTCTTTTGCGTAATTTAGAATCATGCAGCATAACCAAAAATTTGCATCACGTGCTTGCAGAGTGTGTACTGAACAAGGAAGAACGAAGACAATACCTTGAAAGACACAATTTGTCGACGCTCAGTGTAGGCGGCCTGTCTGCTTAGTCCCAACCGCTGTGAGACCTAGCAGACGAAGTTCACAGCATGGTCTTAAAGGCCTTATGAAGTGTTGTATGTATCCTCACTTGTTCTGTCGTTTAAACTATTTGTATGTTACTGTTTTTATCGTAGTATAGTTTAATAATAATTCGTTTGTAAGATTTTTCTATGAGACTGATATGTTTCCATGAATCAAAGTCCCTTAAATAAAATAGAGAACAAAAAAGTTTGACTGACCAAACCTTCTTTCCACACCTTTAATTTTAACGCGACTCTTTGACAACTTAAAATGTTGCCAGTATTAATATTCAAACTACCATTTGATTAATTAAATTTAATTTGATAAATTAATGAACCTTAACACTATTGGTATTATCACATTCTCATCATATCTCATTTTGCTATTAGTTTAATCTTAACAGTAGTTTTGGTAGACATGGCAAAAGACATCAATATAATTGAATAAAAAAATATAAAAACTGTACCCTACGAGGAGCTACGAGTAGGTCTTAGAGGTCGTCTGACATTTCGTTAACTGATCCCGTCACGTTGAAATGGGTTTTTGAAATAGATGTGATCTTAATCTGTGATCAAATTATTGAAAGTTTTATATATTGATATGTGTCTAATCTATGTTAAGTATGTGACGTATGCATGACGAATGTGGTTGACTATAGCCTAGTCGGCACTAACTTAGGGTAGGTTCTGAGCCTCTTAGTTGGTATGACCAGTGAAGTGATGGTGGTATGATGCTCATAGAGGAATGAACGATAATGAATGAAATTAAGAAAACGATTCGTTTTAAAGAAGTTTTTCGCAAATCACTTTGAGACTGTGCGGTTCATTAAATAAGTCTAATCAATTCAAAGAATTATTCCAATTTATTTTCCGTCTCGAAAACTCCCGAATCTCTCTCAACGCAAGACTTCTCAATCTAAACACTTTTAGTATTGTTCTCTTTAAAATTCCATAAGATTTGTGTAATTAATAGCTCTCGCCCGCGACTCCGACCGTCTTGAATTAAAAAAATAATTAGTAGCCTTTGTATTCTTCCAGACTATCCTCTACATGTATGGTGGTTACAAATATCATCGAGATCCGTTGGACCGTTTAGGTTACAAACTCTAACAAACATCCATTCATATAAAGTATCGCATAGATAAACGTTAACTACTTCTACTAACGTTACTAGCTGTCGCCCGCGACTCCGGCCGCTCGTTCTGTTATCTAACATAAAATATTTTTTCTAACATAAACGTAGCCTAAGTTACTCCTTATTACATCAACTAACTGCCAATAAAAGTCCCGTCAAAATCGGTAAAGCCGGAATAAACAGACAGACAGAAGACACCCTAAAATTAATAAATGTATAGATAAAACTAGTGTCAGCAGATGTAAGCATCGAGCAAGAAATAAAGCCCTTTTTAAATAAAAAAAATCTTGGAAAATAAGAAACTACCGATGTAAAGAAATTGCAAACGGAGGATGTATTGTGGAGCCAACAAAAGATGTTTAAGCTGAGGGAATTTCCTCCCCTCCCCCCTACCCCCCGCGCCGCGCAGCAACACGAACAATGTAGACTTAAGTGTTGCCCGCATTGTGTTCCCTATAATTTTGTAACAAAAAATACTTTCTTAAGTATAGGTGTTGGAGAGAAAGGCAACAATTGTCTGATTTGGATGAAGTATCAAAAATGTTTTTTTTGGTTACACTTAATTAAGCACCAATTAAATGTCGACATATCATTAACTATTTTCGATTTTTCAAAATAATATTTTGAACAATTTTTACGTTCATCAACTCTCTATACGTCCCCACTGAGGGGCTTGGAGCCTGCCCTAAGTTAGGGGTAACTACGCGATAGTCAACGACGCTGATCCAATGTAAGTTGGTTGGCTTCACACACATATCTTTGAATTTCTTCTTCGATATGTGCTAATCTCTGAAATGGCTGGACCGATTTTGACGGGACTTTTATTGGCAGGTAGCTGATGTGATAAGGAGTTACTTAGGCTACGCTTACTTTAGAAAAAATATTTTATTTTAGAAAAAGAAGGCACGGACGGAGTCGCGGGCGACAGCTAGTATTACATAAAACAGGTGTATAAAGGTTACCTTTCATCAAGGTAATAACAGTTATGTAAAGCAGCTTGATTGTAAATTCCCATCCCCGTGCCCGCGCCACGGCGATGGCGGCGGGTATGCGTAAAATTACCAGGAAATTGGACCCAAGTACAACCTTATTTTTATTTTATAACGCAATTTGCAAGCGACATAGCAGCG
This sequence comes from Papilio bianor, assembly GCA_011763625.2. Lineage (NCBI taxonomy): Eukaryota > Metazoa > Arthropoda > Insecta > Lepidoptera > Papilionidae > Papilio > Papilio bianor. Next base: position 8,796,561 of record JAAOEG020000003.1, read on the forward strand.
CCCCCTACATAAAGAAATACATAAGTAACGAAAAATATTCAAATACATTAGCAAATATGACGTGGGTTCGAATACAACAATAGACTATTTTAATCATATTTATTGAAATGTCTAATCAAAAAATTGTAGCTCATCGTTACTGTAAATAAATAAGACGCCTCTAAGTCTAAGTTAGGTGCAAAATAAATGTACAAGGACAGTAAAATAGGTAACTGAATAAAGTTTCAAAATATATAAAAAGAAAACAAGTTAGAGTATTCCTTCGGGGCCCGGTTTTTGAATTTAATATCAATTTAGCACAAATATACAGAAATCAGAGAATTTCAAAGTAAATTTTAACGTAATTGAGTCAAATGGGCAAAGTTTTCTCAAATTTCTACGTTTTCAATTTCGGTGTCTCTTAAATATTAAAATCTTCGAACATTCGCTGAAACGAGACTGCCTCTGATGTTACGACATGGACAAGGACGAATGGAATAATACCAAATAATAATAGTTACATTCGATCTATTGAATCAACTGTGTTTTTACAACTTTGAAATTTATTTTAAACTAGCTGTCGCCCGCGACTTCATCCGCTTGTTCTTTTACTAAAATGAAAGATTTTTTCCAAGATAAACATAGCCTAAGTTACCTACCTTATTACATCAGCTACCTGCCCATAAAATTCCCGTTAAAATCGGTCCAGCCATTTCAGAAATAAGCCGGAGCCAACAGATAGATAAAATTGTAAATAATGTTATTTTGGTGTATGTACCGTATTCATATACATGTAGTAAAAAACGGTTATTTCAATATTACTAGCAGACACTCCAATTTCATTATATATATAGATAAAAACATGTCATTTTTTCAAACAAAGGAACGTTTCTCCATTTAAACTTTAGCAGCCTTCAGACCTTTAAGTGTTGAGTTTCGTAAAATTCAAGTCTCCAGGTATCGGGTGTTGGCAGATAAGGTATGTAGTGGTTGCTAGGCAACGCGGCGTACAGCGATGTTGACAGAGATTTACCCGGCTGCAGACCGCAGATCCAATACACAGGTGAAACTGGGTCACAACACTTACATTGCTGACAGTGATTGCGTAAGCTTTATACCTAACTACTAGGACCATATTGAATCAAATAACCTTATTGAATTTAGAAAAATATAAAGACATTTATTTAAAAGAGATAGAGCACAGACATAGCGTTACAAGTCTCTCGGTATTTTATAGACTTCATGTTGTAAAGTGTGCGCAGGAATTACACGAAATAGTTCCCCCATCACTATTTCTCTATATCACCGGACGCTCAGGCGTACGGCGGGAATCCATCCATTTGTGGTCGAAGTACCGCGCGTTCGAATGAAGCGATTTGAGGTATCTTTCCTTGTGCGTACCGCAAAGGACTGGAACAAGTTGCTTTCTCTTTTTCCGTACCAATGTGAAGTCAGGACCTTCAAACGCAGAGTCAATAAACGCTTAGGCTAGCGTGTACCATCTTTTGACCAAATATCCACTAACATCAGGTGTAATCGTGGTCACGCGCTGGCTTATCAAAAGTAAAAAAAGGTGTCCAGCGTTTGCGGCGGTGAACGCCGCTGCGCCGGTTTTCAATGAATCCTAAAATAGGTGCGCGCGTTAGATAAAAAGAAGGAAAAATACCAAAACCGGGTTATAATTACATATAGTCACACAAGATACTTGTACTAAATCAATATTGTAATTCAAATTAAAAAGTATTGAAAACAAAAAAGTAGTTACAAAAACTATAAAAATCGAGTAAAGTTTAAATTCTATTAACCGTATCATCCAATTTTACTTTAATTGTTTGATATAAACTAATGTTTGTAGTAATCTAATATTATTACAAATGCAAATGTTTTGGTAGATGCATGATTGTGTGCCACCTGAACCGATCCGGATGATTATACTATTCAATTTGGTGTTTTTTTTGTAATTGTAGATGAGTTGTCTACCTTCAATGGACGGAGGAGGAGACGCACTAAAAAAATATTTCATCTTATTATGCATACCCTGCTCCGTCCAGTCCAATTCCCCTTACTATCCTTTCCTTGTAAGATAAGGCTGGGAAGGGAAATAAAACTAAAATTAGGCCGTCGGCACCACACTCATCAGTTGAAATGTGGAATAGCTCCCAATTGACGCCTGTCTCCTGTGATCTCGTGGTACTGGTGTGGGCGATCCGGCCCATTCGTGCGAAGATGTTAAAGCGGGCTCTACCACAGTTGTTTTATAAAACAATATTGTTAATACTAATATCTTCCTTTTGTTATTTGTTTCATTGAACAAACTATTTTCTAACAGTTACAATAATTACTTAGTAGAATTTCTTATCAGTATTACGTCTAGGGTTTATTGACAAAAGTTAAACACTTTGGGAGATACCAGAGGGCACAACTATCAGCTTCGAATCTATCAGCAGCGAAATTACGATTCTATATTAAATACTTACAACTCTTTCATGTTCATAATGTATTTGTTATAATTGTGAGTCTTCTTTTTTGATATTTTCACTTTTTTACTTTGCTTGCTATTATTTCATTTTTTAAGCGTCTTAGTT
>JAAOEG020000004.1:365872-395405 GCA_011763625.2 Papilio bianor
GATGTGTGTGGTGTGTGTGATGCGTGTGACGTGTGTGCGTACCGTTGTTGAGGTTGAAGAGGAAGGAGCACATGTACTTGTCGTAGACCTTGCCGCGGCGGTCGGCCTCGTCCTGCGAGATGATCTCGCCGCAGTACTCGGAGATGAACTCGTTCTTGTGCGCAGCCTCCTTCAGGAAGATGCCCCAGCCCGCCACGTCAGACGGCGCCAGCAGCAGGTGCTTGTGCAGCCCCCTGCACCCACACACCCACACACACGCATACATACAAGTACATTACAAACTTTGCTAAAAAAACAAGCTGCTGTCGCCTTGTGTGTTTGCGGCAGTCTACATATATTTATATATAATATTTGATATGTTATTAAGTAGCAAACAATTTAGAGGTCGCAAGAAAACGCTGAAACAGTGAGTAAGTAATTCAATTTGCATCATGCAATTTGTAACACTTAAAAGCTAATAATCGCGAAAGTCCAGTTTTGTCGAAACTTAACTCATAAACATAACCTTCCACTTTTTCCTTTCCTATGCGTCCCGTCTTTGTCAAATCCACTTGTTGTTTCTTTCCCATCTTTCCCATCTCTTCCTTTTGAAAAGTTTGAAACTTTAATAGCCATAAGGCTAATTCAAACAATTAACCATCATGTTAAGGGTTTGAACATTGTATCGCATGGTCGAGAGTTCGAATATCATTATCCAACTATAGTAAGTGATATTCTAGCACAAGGCTAGAGGTCAGAGGTAAGTGTGTGTGTGTGTGTGTGTGTGTGCACGGTACCTCTGCACGGAGACGTTGCGGCAGTAGACGTGGGGGTGGTGGCGCGCGGGCAGGGCGGGGGCGGGGGCGGGCAGCGCGGCGGCGGGGGCGGGGGCGGGGGCGGGCGCGTCTGCCCCGCACGCCACGCAGAGGTCGGGGTCGCACTCGCGCACGCCGAGGTAGCAGGGGCACTGCTTGGTGTTGCACTGCGCCTTGCAGCGGCAGCCCGGGAACCGGTTCTGGCCTGCGCACGGTGCAACAATGGTGTGGAATAGACCTTTCGTGCGAGACTGTTGATTCTAGTAAGGTGCTTGAAGTGTGTGGGGAGTATGAAGTGTGTGTGAGGTGTGCGTGGGGTGTGCGTGAGGTGCGCGTGAAGTGTGCGTGAGGTGTGCGTGAGGTGTGCGTGAGGTGTGCGTGAGGTGCGCGAGGCGCGTGCAGACTCACAGTCGCTGCTGCACTGGCAGAACTTCTCGCAGAAGTTCTGTGACTGCAGACAGGGGCACATGCTGTCGCAGGGCTGGTTGGGGTGGTCGCAGGGCGTGTAGTTGTACCTGCACGCATACATTGCTCATGTTACCAGTACATATGGCGCGCACAGAGGCGGTGAAGCCATGAGCAACAAGTATACTGACACGTGGTGCGAGGCGGAGTCCTTCTTGAGCTGTATCTTGCGGCAGTGCACGGACCACAGGCGGTGCTTCTTCTTCTTCTTGCGCGGCGGCGTCAGCTCCGCCTCCACGCGGCACTCCTCCTGCCCCGTGCGGATCCAGTACGAGTACACCTGATACGCGCCAATTCAAATATCACCACATTTTTCTTAATCTACAAGAAAACTGATAAAACAGATTAACTGGTAGCCTCAATAGCTTGATTGGTTAAAATCACCAACCTATCCTTGTCCTTAAAGGGGGTCGACACAATATGTACTACTTTTCCACACATCCCTATCAGCCGTCATTTCTTACGCATTTACCTTTCACAATCACACAATCCACCCAAATTTTCTTCTACTTTTGTATCGATCAACATTAAATATCATTATCTTCTTATTTATGTGATCGATGTATCTGCATAATAAGTCCATACGACGCTAAACTTTTGCTCCTCGATTTCTCTATAAATGACGCTACTTTCAATCTTCTCCTAATATACACATTACTAACCTTATTCTTACTTGTCACAACACAAACCCATGTCTTCTCAGCCACATGCTATCTCCTTTCATCCGGAATTTTGGTAGCCCAACACTCAGATCCAAACATTACGACAGATCTCATGATCTGTCCATTAAGCTTGTGGTATTCTTGGGTCACATGTCACACTGGCGACCTATCTCCTTTTCATCCAACCTGCATTTATTTGGCTTTTCACATCCCGGTCAATGCCACCATCATACCCGGCGTGCGAACCCAGATTCTTGAATTCAGAGGAAGTTGGTACAGCCACACCATTACGACGATTGGAGAAATGCTGGCCAAATCGCCAAAAGCATAAAATAAATGTTCCGTTTTGGACCTGCTTATTTAAAGATCAGCTCTCTCCTTTATGTCGCCATTCTTCTAATGTTCTCTGCACCTCGCATCCGTCCTCTCCGACAAGCAGGATGTCATCGGCATAAAGCATACACTAGGGTGCTTCCTCCTTTATGTCTAATATCAACGTATCCATTACCTGGAGGAAGCGGTACGGGCTCAAAGCCGAGCCCTGGTTTAATCACACCGAGACACCGAAGTTAACACTATCGCCACTAGCTGGTCGTACGCGTGTATTGGCTCGAGAATACATAGCTCTAATAAGCTGCAGATATTTTCCAGGCACATCTTTCACTTTCAAAGACAAAACAAAACTTTTTTCGGAACCCTGTCGTACGCTTTTTCGAGATCTACTAACACCATGTGTAGGTTTTTATGCCTATATTGTTCACAAATTTAACGAATGGCGAAAAGAACGTCAGGAGTCCCCCGTCCCGATATATGTAAAACCAAATAAGTTCCGATTAATTAAAATGAATCAACAAAGGTTTTAAAGTGACAATAATTTAAAAGACACATTAATAAAACAAATGTTCTCGCCGTTGCTATAAACTTTTCTGATACGACTAGAAAAAAATAATGCATTTTATAAAGATCAACCTCCTCAATTTTTCAATTCGTACAATAAATTAGATCTTCGTACGAAATCAGTATCGTTATTGTTGTAGGCAAAATCTGAATGACGTATAAACTATCTAAAAAATGACAAGCTACAAGTAAAAAAAAATTCATGACACATCTGTCGTGTCATGTGTTAAATGTGTGTGTAGCTTGTGTGCAGAGATGTGAGGTGGTGGGTGAGGTACCTGCTGGCAGGTCTTGGAGAGCATGAGCTGCGCGATGGCGCAGTAGTTGGAGGGGAAGACTTTATGCAGCGCACGGAACAGAGACTGGTCCGAGCCCGTCCACTCCGACTCGATGTCGCCCACCGTCAGCCCTGCGCGCACAACCTCACTCGACACACTCTTCATATTCACATTAACGCAAATAAACGATAAACTATTATTACTGATGACCACAATTTTTGATATAACAATCAAGTTCTTACTATTAGCGGAGGTTATTTATCAAAAATTCACCGCGATCGACAAATCCGCGTATGTGGAATAGCAATTTGTGATTGTAAAAGATCTTTACCTATGAAATTGCCGTTTTTCAGTACTGGCCTAGGGCTAGAATTTTATTTTAGAACCATGGAATTCTTTTTCCAAAATGGTAATATGTTTATTGATTAGTGTTACATTTTCATCGCATTCCAATCTTTTTCGTCATCATGGATACGTTAAAAATTCGGGTAATTATGGTATATGAGTACCGTCGTGGCAGCAACGCGGCACAAGCGGCTCGCAACATCAAAGACGTTCTAGGAGCTAACACAACAAACCAACGCAACACCTGTTATTGGTTTGCTCGATTCCGTTCTGGAAATTTCGACCTGACAAATGAACCTCGCGGTCGTCCAAAGACTAAAGTCGACAATGATGAATTAAACGCGATTGTGGAAGCTAATGATACACAATCTAAGGCTGAATTAGCAGCAGCTTTCGACGTTAGCGTGAAAACAATATTGATCCATTTGTGGCCAATTGGCAAGGTGAAAAAGCTTGACAAATGGATGCCCCACGAACTCAATGACCGCCAGCGCGAAGTCGCGTCGACACCTTGCACTGCGCAACAGACACACAAATGAAGGAATTTTGAACCGCATTGTTACCTGTGATGAAAATTGGATTCTGTTTGATAATCGGAAGCGCCCAGCAAGTTGGATCCTGGTTCAGCACATAAACAGTGCCCTGAACGAAAACTTACCCCTAGAATATAATGGACACTGTTTGGTGGTGTAGCGCTTGTGTGATTCATCACAGCTTCTTACCAAACAGGATGAGCATTACTGCAGATGTGTACTCTGAAGAACTGAACACAATGATGTAGAAGCTGACACATCTCCAACCAGCATTGGTCAATCGCTCGTCTCCGCTGCTCCTACACAACGCGCGACCTCACACTGCACAGCAGACGGTCTCCAAGGTGCAAGAACTGGGGTTGGAAGCTCTCCGTCATCCGCCCTACTCACCAGACTACTACTTTTTCCAGAATTTAGATAACTTTTTGGCGGGAAAAAATCGAATACCCGAAAGGTAGTACAAAATGCCTTTGAAGAGTTTGTTGCTTCACGTCCAGCTGATAACTTTAAGAAGGGCATCAATAAACTGCCACTGCGTTGGCAAAGATGCATTGATTGCATGGGTGATTACTTCGATTGATACAAATTAAAAATACATGAAAAAAAATTGTGTTGATGTTTATACAAAACGGCGATTTCATAGGTAAAGACCTAATATTATGGCACTCAGATTTTTTCAAGGTATGAGAAATACTACGTATAGTTGCTAATTAATTTAACAACACTAATGTAATCAGAATGTGCTGTCGGAAATCTGGGAAAGAATGTGGGAATTGGGTCACATTTGTCCTTCCCGAGAATTTGACTACTGTACTTTTGCTACTATAAATTTTAGTTAAACGTTTAACTTTTCACTTGCTAAGAACCTTTGTAAAACGGTGTCAGATTGTATGTGTGTATGTGTGTGTGTGTTACCGAGCGCGTTGTAGGCGGGGTCTGCGGGCGGCGCGGGGTCGGCAGGCTTGCCCAGCCCGTTGGAGCTCCAGTTACTGTTGCTGGAGTTGCTGTTGCTACCTGTATATATGTTTATTTGTCATCGAAGGCCATCGTCTGCTTCCTTTTACACCGCTTCATCTACCATTGTTTTCTCTGCAACTTTTTATACAACGTTCCCCGCCGGATTTTCCTTATACCATAATATACTTTAAGAACATCTGTGGTTGTGGAGCTAAACGCTCGACTTGTAATCTGCAGATCGCGTATTCGAATCGTGCCATACAAATATGTTTTAAATTTTTTTAATTTTAATGTACATTCAATCTATGTTCTTACGGTGAAGGAAAACATCGTGATGAAACCTGCAGGTATCGGAGAAAAAGATCAAAGACATGTGAAGTCTTCCAACCCGAATTCCTACCTACTCACTCTTAAATTAGGATAGACTCGGAGCCCCTCGGCGGCTGTAGTGAGCTGATGATGATAATAAGTTACATGATGTTTGATGATAAACAGTTTATTTGTATGAAGGGTGTGATGAGGATACCTTTCTGGTATCTGTTGCTGTCGTTGCTGTCTTCGGAGGAGGCGTCGTTGGGGGAGTCGATGGCGTGCACTTTGCCCGACTCCTCCTCGCCCGCCGCCTGCTCGCGCGCCAGCTTCTCGCGCATGCCCTCCTGACATACATTACCATACAATAAACAACAATCCCTTATTACAACAACACTATTGACTAAATTTAAGAAAATCTTAATGTTAATCACAAGTAAATGAATAGAGTGATATTTGAAGATGAACATGAAAGCATGACTCAGTGACAAGTTCCAGCCGAGCCGAGCCGAGCCGAGCCGAGCCGAGTTGAGCTGAGCCGAGCCTACAAGCCAGAGAGCGGAACAAGCAATAGATTGGTTTCTTTTAAATAATACCAAATTTTTGTTAAGTTAATATACTTATACATCTTGTACCAGCTCGATTGTTCTAGGCTTGTGCTAGGATATGATTTACGACAAAAGTCGAATTGTGGGATTCGAACTTTCGACTACGTGATCAGAAATTGGTGCCCATAACTATTTGCATGGGGTTTATGACGTTCTCATGTAACATTTTTAAAAGCTATTTGATTTTTACAATGTCTTAGGCATGTTGTCTTTATCGGTTTGTTTGGTGCGAGTAGTGTGGCACTCACCAAGAGCATGTAGCAGTTGGGTCCGCAGGGGTCTGCGAAGGGCTTGAGGTCGGGCCCCTTGCGCTTGGTCAGGTTGGGTCCGGGGTGGCACGCTTGTAAACCTAATTTAATGTTAACTGTATACACAGCGGTACACAACTCACACATACTCTCTCATACAACACTTATACATTTACCTTTACATACCTCAACATTTGTTCTCTCTACATAAACATTCATGTAGTTAATCAAGACTACATCCGGTAGGAATTAATAAAACTTCATCATGAACCTATGTGTTCTTCCGGACTATGTTCTATATCTGTGCCAAATATCATTGACATCAGTTGAGCCATTCTGGAGATATCTTCAAACATCCGTCCATCTAATCATTCACATTTATAATATTATTAACAAATAAGATATCACACAATACTGCCATCCATTAAGTCCATACTTAAATATCCTGACTTATAACTTAGTACTTGGTGAACAAAAATATTAATTTTGATTATTGGGAAACTTTTCTCATATCACATATAATTTAATTTCATATTTGCTATCTTTCATCACATTTTTCAAAACTACTTATTTTAATTATAGTTATATATGTTAAACACATAACTACATACGACTAAATATATGTTGTGATAGAACGGTTAAATTAGGATTGCACAAATAAAAAAAAATGAGCAAAGTAACGGGCAACATTTAACATTTAGGGTGCATTTCCATTGTCCATTCACAGGGAATATGCATATTAAAAATAAACAATAACTACCACACTCAGAGATTTTCAACATTTAATCCACATTCCGTGTCTGTTAATGGCTATTAAATGCCACTTCATTCAAATCATAACTTACTTAAGCAACACCTATAATGTATATTTCTCAAAAAACAATTACTTAAGCTCCCAGTCTTTAAGAGTTATTAAGCGAGACCCTTAGTGTAGAATTGGTATCTACATGGAGTGTTTAAGTGAGCATTAAACTGAGTGTGGTAGTTAGTGCACAGATGATATAATTGGGGTTTGAGCGGCAGCGGTCTGCAGAAGTAGCAAAGTGATGTAAGGTTGCGGATGACAGGCTTACCTGCGCCCTGACTGCCTGTCAGCCAAACAGACAACACATGCCGTCAGCCCGTTATACTACGCAATATCTATACTTAAATATTTCTACATTATTTCAATATAATTCAGAGTAAACCCACATTTATTAAAGTTTATACTCATTATTACATTATCAACATTACTGTAAATTGTAGAAAAGGCTTTATTATAATTGTAATTAGAATTCGATGTGTGTGAATGTGGTGATTACATGAGTTATAGATAATATAAATTAATATTTATAATTACAGAGAAAAGATGTTTGTTTGTATTAAGTAGTCTCCAAAACTACTGAACAGATTTGTTTAATTAATTCACTATCGGGACGCTCCCACCCCTAGATGATTTATTCCTACATTTAATGATTATTTCTCCATTTGGAGCGGTCTTGACACACCTCACTCGCTTCTACATTCATATATGTACGCTTACACTCTTGTCTTTTTCGGTTGCTCTTAATACTTCTTGTTGTGTATCTTATCAATCTGGACGGTATAAGTCTGACTGGAATAGCCCTGACCCTAGCTGCCGTTCACTCTCGCATCAGAAATTTTCTTTATTTCTCTCTTTTCATTCATCCTTTCAACATGTCCAAATCTTCTAAATATGCCTTTCAAATAAACTTACAACATCCCTTATAGCACTATTTATAAACTTATAATTTACAGATGTTTCTAAGAAACTTCTCAAAGATCCACTGCATTCATTTTACTCTAATCTTTATAGCGCCAAACCCAACTCTCACCTCCACATATCAACGGGGTTACCAATATTGCATTATGAATTGCCAGATGTACCTTCATAAACAAATTTTTACGACGATAAGGAAACAAGGCTATTGGTTCTATTTCTTGCACACTTTACTATTTGCTCTATTTCCTTTACATACTTTCGATCCCAACTAAACATGTATCCCAAACATACAAATTCATCCACCTGTTGTTCTTTTTTAACTTTTGTCTCATCTACATTTATCTGCATACCTTTGTCTTCCAGAGATTCTTTCAACATATTTATCATTTCATGTAAATCCATCTCCAACGATGCAAGTATTATTAATATAATATCTATTAGTATAAATATGATAACATTGATTGTATGTTATAAATGTGTGTGAATGTGTTTTGTATGAGTGTTGTATGAGATGGGTGAGACTCACGGTGCAGGAAGCAGTCGTACTTGAAGCAGCGTCTGCAGAAGAGCGTGTGGAAGGAGTGCATGGTCTGCTCTCGGGGCACGGACTCGGCCAGGGGGCCATCAATGTTGGGAGTGCACTCCGGGGGCAGGGCATCCGGGTCACGCAGAGATGTCAGCTCCACATACCTACACCGGTACTATGTCACCACACTTATACCACCATGTCACTTATACCTTATGGGGGCATCTAGATGTCTATGTCTGTACATGAAAACAAGGCTTCAAGCATTCCCGGTTTTGTATGGTTATTCTCTACTTAATATAAATACTAAATAATAATTTAAATTACATACCTACTACCAAATACATAGAAGATGTTGTTTCTTACATTTTCTATGTTATTTCTTAGTAGGCATGTAGTTGCAAAACTGTGTGCCTATTTCTAAAACCATATCTGCTGCCAATGAAACAATAAAAACCAAAATACATTAAAATAAATGTATGTGCATATGTATATATATATATATACCAATGCTTACGTAAGCATAGGAGGAAGGTAAGTGTTACTTACTTTTGATGACATGGGTAGGAGGGGGTTAAAAAGGGGGTAAACATTAACTTTTATAATATTTGTAGAATAGATTTCACTTGTCAATGTATTACAACTCAGGGTTGTAAAAAATACAAAGGTAATTTATATACTAAGCACAAAAATGAAATTAATCAGTAATAGGTAACTGCAATAAACAATGTGGTATACAATCTAATTATTATATAATAGAAATTTACTGTGGGTGTCGAAAAATCAATGAAACCTATATAGTTGTCTTACTCAAATTATAAATGTGAAAGTTTAGATGGATAAATGAATTTTCTTAGAAAGTAACACCAGAATGGCTGAACAGATCTCAATTTGGCACAAATTGCAAACTAGAAAGTCATATAAGGCTATTAATTAGGATTTTTTTTTAAATTCCATGTGGAGTTGCAGGTAATAGATATTTTAATAACATGCTTACTTTTCCCTTAGTTCCTGAGCTGTGCCTTTATCAGGGAACTGTGTACTGATAGCTTGGAATATGGTGAAGATTGGGAACTGCTTGTCAACAATGGTTTTCTTGTCAGCATCTTCTTTGTCCTTTTCCTTCTCTTTCCCTTCTTTATTTGTGTCTTTCTGGATACAAAAATACAATTATAAAAAACAAGAAAAACGATTTAAGAAACAAATTGGCTCTAAAGTGTGAAGACATAAAAAAATAACTCTTACATCTTTATCTTCTTTTGAGTTACGTAGTTCTCTTTCCTTCCTCTCTTCAGCGACCTCATCCTTTGTCTGATATGTCATCAACGCATGCACCAGATCCACAAACAGCTGGTCATCTATAAAACCTCCTTCTTTGTCACCTATGAAAAAAAATAGTTTTATATTTGCAAGTAAACAAAATATTTGGTTCTGTTTCATAGTAACAGAAAAGTAAAGATATTTGTGAAACCTTTACAATTAAAAAGCAAATTAAAAATGTTATATTATGTGAAATAGGTACCATGAACTTTTCCATCATAGTTTTTAATAAGTTCCTCAATGAATGTCCCATCCTGGTCCAGCACCTCATCTCCCATGTACGGAATGTTGTGGAGCACCGTCTCATCCTCCACCATAAAGTTCTTCTGAGTCGGTGCCCATGTGTACATAGTAGGTATGGGGTTCACAGAATTTATGATACGGATTGGCACTTGCTGTGTCGTCACAACTCCTGATGCTGAAATAAGGAAATGAGACAGTAATAAAATATTTAGGTATGACATTACCAATTTTATGATATAAAGTGTGAATAAAAACTTTGCTAAATGGATGATAAACATATAAAACTAATATGTATAATGCCCATTTCCTTCTGGAGGGTCAGCATGGTATATGTTGGACTTTTCCTTTTCAGCAAACCGGGCTCTGGAGGTGAAGGGCTATTAAACACTTGCTTCATGGTTAATAAATTTAGAACAATTTAAATTTTATAATATATTACATATCCTAATATGACACGTCATTCATATCAAGATGAGAAGTCTGTCATAATAGAAAAACATCTGTTATAAAATTGAAATAAACACATTCCAATATTTAAAAACCAGTCACTTTACATGTGCAAACTGTTGCCTGCCAGTACTAAACATTAGCAAACTCCAACAGTACGTTATACTATTCAGTTAAAATAGGGTAGTCAATTTAAATTTATTACTTACAATCTGTATATGTTACTTCAGCTCTTTTCATAAGACTCTCGTGGCTAGGGCTGGGCGATGGAGGAGGCCAAAAAGGTCTGCGCCCCCGCTCTGCAGTCTCCGATTCACGCGCCTCTATCGCCTCTGACATTATACGTAAGTTTCGCGCCCATGCAACCTTTACTTCGTCTGCTCTTTTGAATCTCTATAAACATGTACAAAATATAAAATCAGATTTTATAAATATATCAGAGAATCAGATTTTAAAAAATTAACATTAACAGAGAAAAGTTTAAAATTAAGCCGTCATGTCATACCTTCATTTGACGAAGCCTCATGTATTCTGATTTGACTCGTTTCTTCCATTCTGCCGATACTTTCGACTTACTCATTGGATAAATTAATTTGAAAAGCTAGTTTGTTAATTACTAACAATAAAATCTAACGCTTTATAATGTTTATTTGCGGTTTACAAATCAGTTTGCATTTGATTTGACAAGATTTCACAATTGTCAAGAGGCGAAGATACCATCAAAGAGTATACAAAATATTTGAATACAACGAAACTCACAGATTATAAATGCACACACAGACAATATTCATATAATTGGAATTTGTAATTATTCTGCCATTGACATTTTTTAAAATAAAATAACCGATAAATGTAGACATACTTTTGATACATAAATAATTTTACATAGTTATTTATCTTCTCTTGGTTCGAAAAGTGTGTGGGAAAATACACACTTGTTTACCATTTTAATTTACTCAAATAAAATTGGATTAAAGTCAAACGATCTTGAGGTATCAATACTTGCTACATTTTGATAGTCAACTCCTACTGTTGAAAGTCAACTCTTCTATATACTCTACACTCTTTGGTCAGCTCTAGCTTTTATTACCAATTATTTTATTGTCTATGTTACGTGTGAAGCGAATGTGTTCGCTGCCATTTTCTATTAAATTTCCTTAAGAAAAGTATTATTCAAACAAAAAAGGTGAGCATACGTAGGCAGGTATTATTATCCTTTTTTTATGCTTTACACGTAACGCATGCATAAACGTAGCCGAAATCCGCATTTTCGGGCCCGGATTACGTAATTTGTTGTTTCTCGACAAAATGTTTTTACTACTATTCTTCAATACCGTTTTGCGATGGCCTTTCACGAGCGGGAAGAGCAGAGTTGTTGTCTACACCGAAAAGTTATTCTGTTTGTAGGTGTGTGCCTACCTACAGACTGCCGCAGGTTATGCGAAGAGGCTGGTATAAGTATGTCCTCGTACGGCGCTCCTGGGGCTTGGGACGGCGGGCCGCCCGGTGCGGAGGCGGACTATGCCACGCAGCACGCCCCGCCGCTCGCCCCGCCCATGCCCACCACGGACCCTTGGACCGGCGTCAGCTACAGCTCCTACGGCCAGCCCCACTTCGATTACCAGCACTATGCTCCCACGGGTTACGGTTACAATTACGATTCGGGTTATTATCCTCGGTCTGACGGCTTTTATAAATACCCAGATACAAGGGATGCTTATTCTGCGGCACCGAGCGGCTACGACTATTCTAGGGTTCGTGCGCGGTCCCGCTCTCCTGTCGGAACCGCGACCAGCGACAGGCGGCAGGCATCTTATAAGTCTAAGTCTAGAAGTGTGTCTCCTTATAAGAGAAAAGAAAGATCTTATTCAAGAAAACGGGACAGTAGTTATGATGAAAGTAGTAGAAAAAGGCGCTCTAAAAGTAGATCCAAGTCAAGGCATGCTAAGTATTCTTCCAGTGACCATTCTAGTTCACGATCTAGGTCTTACTCTCAGTCTCCATTAAAGAAAAATACAAGAAAAAGAACTCCTTCATCAGTGTCTTCACATTCTGATAAATCATATGTAAGAAGATCTCATAGAGACAGTGAGCATTCCTTGACTCCTCCCATAAAAAAGAGTAAGACACAAACTCGCAAACGTTCATGCACTCCTAGTGATAAAAGAAGCACTCGTAAAAAGTCACCCAGTACTGAACGAGAAAAAGTAAAGCGCAAAGAGAGATCTTATTCCAGTAAAGATAACAGAAAGTGTAAAGCTGTATCCACTAGAAAACAAAAGGAACTTTCTGGAACTCCACCAAAAGCTTATAAAAAATCTGATAGCTCACCTGCAACACCCCAAGTTCATAAAAGATCTGACCATTCACTCACACCACCAAGGAAATATAAAAGTAAGGCAAGGAGATCTCCAACACCCCAGAGGAAACCAAGAGATAGTTCTGTTACACCTCCAAAATGTTATGCCAGGAGTCGATCTTCCAGCTCTGATTCTAACTCATGTCAGAAGCGATCGAAGCGCAATCACTCTGGCACTCCAAAATCTAATCATTCCAGATCTAGATCAGTATCCAGCAATTCATCAGAATCCTCAAGGCGTTCAAGATCCAAGTCTAATCATCGGAGTAAACATGAGTCATCTAAACGCAGATCCAGCTCAAAAGGAAATTTAAAACGAAACTCTAAAAGCAAAAGCCGATCTCAGTCTCGTCGACGATCAGTATCTAGAGGAAAAGGAAGGAACTCTTCATCCTCAAAGTCTAAATCAAAATCTAGATCTCGTAGTCGTAGTGGAACTCCAAGTGATGACGAACGACGTGGACAATTCACAGTCGCCGACAGAAAACGTTATTGGAAAATGCACAGAAATCGACAGGAAGAGAAGGAAAGAGCTAAGAGTCCACAGAAAGAAGTAAAACCACCTCCGGGTGCCGTTGAGTCTACTAGAGTAGATGATATTGAGTATGGCGACCCACCAGAAATAGAAGGTCCCAACTTTGCTGAAATGCTTCCCACACCCGATCAAGTTGTACAAAGTTTGCCTTCAACCTCCAAGTCTAAGCCTATGGCTATACCAATTAAAAATGATGGTAGTTTCTTAGAAATGTTCAAGAAAATGCAAGAGGTCACCAAGCCAACCGATGAACCAGACAAAAAGCCAATTAAGAAACCAGTTCTACCATTTATAGGAAAAAGAAGAGGTGGCAGAGTACTCAAAACTGGTTTAGTGAAGAAAGCAAAAGCTATTGATGAACAGACCGTTGACAACACTCCAAAAGATGCTTGGTCACTTTATATGCAAGAAGTTAAAAAATACAGAGAGACTTCTTGTGAGGAGGAACGGAAGACAAGGCCTCTAGTTAAATAATAATATAATTATTTTTGTATTGTAAACTCTGCTTATCTTTAATTTAACAATCTTGTTTTCTGTAATATGTTTATCGTCATTGTCTATCTCTTTAGTCTCCGCTAATAAAGAACAAAAGAATGAATGTACTTGTTCTTTGGTTGCAGTAAAATGCCAGAAATGATCAAATCGCCCGCTGACATCAAAACTGCTCCTTTCGACCCTCGGTTCCCAAACCAAAACCAGACAAGGTAATGTAAATACATTTTTATTTACCCTGGTGCAAAGTGTAATTCATCCTTACCATGGACTTATGGAAATATTATTGGTTATCTACTGATATAGGTCTAGATTCAGAAAAAAAGAATTCGTCCCCCGGGTGTCGTGTATTGCTTGACATGTTAACGTTATTATATGTGATGTATATGTGTAAATAATATCAAAACAATCGTAAAGATATATATGAAAAGACTTTTATAATGTATTGTTTAAATTGAAATCTCTATATCTATGTAATTGATATCCCACCAAGTAATCAAACCTATAGGAATTTATTTTGCCATTGGATCGATTGGTTGTATATATACAGCCCCACGGGAAATACCTAGTTCTACTTGAAACAGATGACTTTGGTCAATTTACTCGTTGAACTTTATGACTGTATAAAATCGATATCATGTTGGCCGCAAGCCAAGTGTTTCGTCGAGATTCATCTGCAATATGACGCGGTGACGGAAAGGGATTCGCTTAGGAAATGTTTAATTGTAACAATGATTAATAAATATGAAGAACTTGCTTTGGTTTACTCATTTAAAGAACATTTAATGTAAATTAAAATAAAATAGTTTTTGTATTTATTTACGACTAATGTGGCAATTGCTACAAAAATTAGGTTTTGGTAGAAAAAAGTTCTGATTCGTATGTTCAGGCATTGCTACCAGAGCTACCTGGACTTCCACCGTTGCCAGAAGGTGCGGGGAGAAAGCTACGAGCCCTGCAACTACTTCTTGCGCGTCTACAAGTCGCTCTGCCCCAATGATTGGGTCGAGAAATGGGACACTCAGCGCTCCGAGGGCAACTTCCCCGGAAAAATCTAAGTCGTCATCTTGTTATATTTAATTTAATTTTCGCTTAGGAAGCAGTGATAGATAATTAAATGAGTTAATTACGAATGTTTGGTTTTATTAAAACTATTCCCCCATTTTATCCTACAAAGCTTACCAACAGTATAAGAATTTAATCAGTTCAGTACTACATTACGCCTGATGAAGCTTTAACGAGGTTAACGCCCGTGGCAGATTGTATTCCTCCAGTCTGAGCTTTCTATTATGTCTGAAAAGGGTTGTGGAGTCTAAACAAATATGCATATATAAAGATAATGGCCACAAACTGAATCTACATCAATGCGTGAATTTGGCGGCATCTCGTATCCCTTTAGAGAAATAATAGCAATTGCGCATAACGAAAAACAGCTAGCATGATAAAGGTAAACAATGTAATAAATCGTATGTCATCTCTCAAGCCATGCAATAAATGCCTACTAGTAGTTCCGTGTATTCATTTATTTACAGGAGAAAACTCTAGCCCCAACACTGATTCGCTTCTGTATATTTACTCTACACTTTGTAATACAAAACTTCTCATTAAAATTTATTTCAAATACAAGAAATACTCAGCTATATAAAAGAAACATAAAAGTACAAAATGTAAAAATTATATCGGCCCTGGAAATGCTCCCTTTTCCCGTTGTTCATCCCACTGTGATATCCAGAAGTTTGGGCAAATAGTTTCGAAATAACGTTTGAAGATTCTGCACTCATCTACATCTCCGAGCAGCCGAGTACATTTGTAATAGTCGCAGTAGTTGTCGTAACACGCTCTGAAAATATTTTGAAGACCACATTTAGTTAGAATAAGTTTACATCGACAGGGTAAAGTTCTGGTGTTGGAACAAAAAGCAGTAAAACAACAGTATCAATGAGTAGGAAAACGGGTATGCTATGTCCGGTTTTATTAAAGGAGGAAACAAAAATCTTGAAGTATCTTTTTGATAAGCTGTTTTTCAGTACTTACTTTGTCTGATTTTGAAATGGATATCGCGGATCGAAACGTAGTGTTCTGAATTCTTGATCGCACATTTTGCACGATTTATTTTATTAGTAAAATATTGGAGAAAAGATTTCAAAATTTATTACACTGTCAGAATAAACAAATTCAATCAGATTATTTATTCTGCAATTTTAAATTTGTACCTGGACAGTGTTTATAAATATAATCTTTCGTTTATAATTTTTCAAATGAGGTTTTTATAATCACAATTTCAGTCACACTTATTATGCTACCGAGTGGGCAGAGATTGAGCATTAGGGCATCGGTACTCTGTACTTTTTTCCTTACGTAGATCTTTGCAATGTCGCTGGTTTGATCCAAGCAGTCTACGTTATTTTAGGTTTACGTTATTTTTTTTATCAATAAATGAATCCGGCCAACTGATAATTGTATTCGATAATCAATATAGTAAATCGGCGATTAAAGAAAATTATGATTTCATTAACAGAACTAGCAAAAATCGACTAGTGCGTAATAAAAAAAAAGAACCGAATTAGTAGGTTAGGTTAGCAACATTCTACATCTATAATTATTATCGAGAACCGTTGAGCCGTTCTGGAGATACTTTGCAACAAACATCCATCCATCTAAGCATTCGCATTTTAATAATAAGTGTTTACGTCATTTGGTTCTTTGCCATAATTAATTTAGTTTTAATTATAAGCATGTTAAAATCAACATTAATTTGGATGCAGAAATGATGTCGAATTTGTATTATTACCGCTCAGAGAAAATTTAACCAAAGTTATCCAACGGTTTAGGAACTCAGAAAGGACTTTTTTTTTAATTTAGACGCACACCAATGTGTGTTCAATGCTGTTTCATTCCCAACAATTGTGCGATAGGGTGGCACTCGGTCTTTTATAGCCGCAATTACATCAAATCTATTGTACGTGTTAAACAAAGCGATAATCATTTGGATTAGACGCATTTATAGATCGAAAGTTTTATTGATTGTGTTATCTTATCTGCCAACATATACTTTGTTCATAGGTATGTTATTGAACGTTATCTTTTTGCTGCAATAAAATGTCAAATCGCCTTTATTCTTCTTTACTGAAAGATTCCCTTTTCTATATCAAGTTCTGTCGAGATTATGTGACATAGATATAAGTTTCATACGATTTTAAGATAAAAACAAATATTGTCGATTGCTAAGAAACGTTTTAAATGAATTAATATTGATAAATATAATTATAAAAATAGCTCAATAATTAGTTGTCGGATACATGTTTACCTAGAATTACTTAGGAAATACGTATTAAACTTTTGTAAATAAGCTCTGAACCGGCACAAAAGTTCAGTTTACATAGACTTGAGCCGTTGATGCAATTACAAATATAGCTGGTCTATGTGCCGGTTCACTGATCTGCTAAATACATGCGAACCTTGAACTGATCTGCAGGTCATCAATTTTAGTTGAGCTGCCCATGGCTATTACTTATTCCTCACCTCAGTTGTTTTCACACCGAGGAGCTAAATTAGTTAAAGTTAAGGATAACGTAACTAAGTTTTTTTGAATTCAATCCTTGCTTTCTTACTAGTAATCTGTCTGTATATCTCGCTTTCACTCCAAAACTACTGAACCAATTTCAATTAAATTTTGATACGTAGATATTCTAGAGACTCGGGAATACTTATTATGCGAAAATGGGTTGCAAGGGGTTGGAAAATAGTATTGAAATTTCGTTATTTTTAGGGTTAAAAGCGGATATATTTTTGGTTTTTATATCGTTATAAAGATATATGCCATTCAAAGTTCGTTAAAATTTTACCCTCAAGGGTGCAAAACAACAATAGGGATAGGGGATGAAAGTTTGCATGGAAATGATTTATGAGAATATTTTAGAACAATCAAACTGTGGTAGAGCCCGTTTTAACATCTTCGCACGAATGGGCTGGCTCACCCCGTATACCACGACTAGGCAGAAGACAGGCGTGCAGTGGAAGCAATTCCGCGTTTCGTCTGATGAGTGTGGTGCCGAAGCCTTCATTTTAGTTTTCTTTCCCTTCCCACCCTTATCTTACAAGGGAAGGATGGGAAGTGGACTTGACTTGTCGGGGGAGGATATGCATAGGAAAAGGAAATGTTCCCTTTCTGTGCGTCTTCTCCTCCTCCACCGTCGATTAAAGGTAGGCAACTCAACTACACTTGCGGATGTCTATGGGTAGCGGTCACTTCGCTATTTCAGCGATCTCCGGTGGCCGCTTGCTCGTTTGCCACCATGTAATATTAAAAAAATAGATGATTTACGGAGTTTTGCAGAATGTGAAACTAAAGTGAATAGGCCTGAGACTACTAATTCGAACGGGCACACACGTAAAGTCAGACACCAGCGCGTTACATAATTAAAAATGATACCCAAAGACACTGTTCCACGCGGACGAAGTATGGGGCATAAGCTAGTATTACTATATTTTACTAATTCCTCTAAGATTGATGAGAAGTGCAGGTAAAACAAGAGATATCTACTTAAAATTAATTCAAGCATCGAGTATTTATTGTGTAGTTGAGATTGGGGAAGAACCATATTCATATAACTAGTAGAGTTTCTTCAGACGATTGTTTGTCCCATTACGCAAAGGAGATTGATTATAATTCTTATGGTTACTAGCTTAAGAAATAAAACACAAACATTTGCACAGATATGTATTTCATTAATGACTACATCTGTTGTAAGTTGACAGGGTTTTTATAAATATACGATATATTTTTTACAAATTCCTCGAGTAATAATAATAAAGGGAAACTTGATTGACATTATTGTTTTAAAAACGTATCGACGACATTAGCAATAAAACATTTAAATTAAATAAAAATAGTTGATTATCTATGGCCTGTTCAATATTGTCTAAATGGCCGCCGACTTATTTAATTATAAAAATTATTTTTAATATACAATTAAGGATATTTAAAACATTAAACACAAACAAATAAACTAACAATCCATACACAATGAGTATGACATGTCACCATAGACAAGTGCACGCACTCACACCATAGAGTATGTACAGAGTAGACGGCAGTCTGTGGTCGGAGGCGCTGTAGGTGCAGTGCCTCCGACCACAGACAGACAGACCACAGAGAATCAGTTGTCTCCACTGAATTCGACAGCTGAACAGCTTTAGGTCACCATATGTCCTTAACGCTCGCAGCTTACCCTAAGGGTGTCTTGACGTAGCTGTCCCTTGTATTGTTGTATTGGTGGGGGTGGGGGTGGGCGGGGGTGGTGAGTCAGGGTTCGTGTGCGTGCTTGGCGCCGCTGAGCGTGGCGCACTGCTGCTGGCGGTGCAGGATGCCGAGGCACTGCAGCAAGCACTGCATGCTCGCAGCAGACGTCGCCTTTTATTCAAATTAAATAAAAAATATTCACCCTATTTGTAATTGAAAATTCAACATTACTTTAATCGATTTGCCGTCGCCCGTTTTTGAATACTTGTCGCTGTTGCTACAAACTTTTTATTAAAATTAGTGCAACTTTAAAACGATTTACTATTTTTCCATTCACACAATATCCAGAAGGTAACACAACAGGTTACATCTAAGTACAAAATTATGATTTTTCTGTTGTAGACAGAACCTAATAAAAATGTAATACGAGGAAGTTACAATCGATCCAAATATGACACGACTTTCAGTGTCATCAGCAGCGAATGGGTTAATGCTATGACACATTATTTACCAAGGAAAATATATATGTGTACGAGAAAACAAATCAAATTTTCTGCTACTGATCTTAATTGTACAAGTTAAAAGTTAATTGACTTTTTTATACATATTTCATTAATAAGGATTAAAATCAGTACCTTTAAGAGTAAGAGATCTGGGTCTGTATGTGGGAATGGTGAATCTGACGACTCAATGCACCTGGCCAATGCTGCATCGCTGGGAAATTATATAAATCTTGTTATTAAAAATGCAAATGTTTGGATGTAAACAAGTTTAAAGGTATCTCCAAAATAGCTCCACATATCTTCATGAAATTTTACTCAGTTGTAGAACATAGACAAGAACACAGGTTATTTAATTTTTTTTAATACTAATCAAACGAAGTCCTTAGCAAAAGCTAGTAATAAAATATTTGCAACATATGAATAAACAACCAGATTTAAAATTTAGATTTAGAGACAAATCATCTATTGGATTATGACAATGTTCTATTTCAGTTTGCCATTCAAGTTGCAATGGAATATTAAATATACAATACGACTTGGGGTCCTCCAAGAAGCGAGCCTATCTCTTTCTCAAAGGCCGGCAACGCATCTGTGGTTCCTCTGGTGTTACAGATGTCCATGGGCGTCGCTGATCACATCAGTGTTCTAGTCGCTCGTTTGTCCCTTTTTCTTATATATATATTTGTCTGTTACACACACATTGGCTCAGGCACAGCTAGGTGTGAGTACCTGAGCTCGGTGGCCTGCAGCTGCTGGCGCGCGGAGGCCATGGCGTCGTGCACCGCCAGCTGCTCGCGCGGCTGCAGCGGAGGGTTGGCGCCCATCGCCTGAATGGTATTACCTTCTATACATATAACTGAGACAAAATATGCCAAATATATCCTATATGCGGAAACTAAAACCTCTCCTATAGTCTACCAGTAATTCTTATTTTGTAAATACTAACTAGAAGGCGTAAATGATTAGACCTCCTATCTGTGTTTCCTTCAGGGTTAAGAACTTGGTTAATAATCAGCAGGTCCTGGGTAAAATCCTGCCATATACCAATGTGTTTTTCGTTTTTTGAATTAAATATGTATGTTTGTCCTACATTCCTATGGTGAAGGAAAATATTGTGATGCAACTACACTGTAAGTCTACCCGCACTGGACCAGCATGGTTGACTAAGGTCTAGTAACTTAGGGTAAGCTGTGCGCCCCTAATCGGAGAGGTGTATTAAGCTGATGATGATAGGCCTTCAGAGAAAGATCATTGTTGGTAAATAAAATATCTCATTTCACCAAATTTAAATGTCACAACAAAGTCTCATTAAACCCAGCTTTATAATAATGTATAGCTGTAAAGTGAATTATGTATCCAATCTCTTTGGCAGACAAGAAGTATAGGTTCTGCCAAAGTGATGGCACACAGACCACTAAGAACTTTAACTTTTTAAAGGAAATAAAAAGACATATCCCGAGAATTTCATTTTAGGCCGAAGACTGAACAACAAAATGGGGTTGAGAACAGACTTTTAAGAATTAACATTGTATATATATATATATACAATTGTGTAATAAGTATTAAACACCAAAATAAAAGTATTTTGGCTGCCATACTGCTGACGATTTATATAATAGGTAAAATGTTATTTAACTAACTTTGGTGTGTATCTCAGCTATAGCTCTTAGCCCATTCACCCACTCCTGCCTCGCTCTGGCATCAGTGGCACGTAGCTTCAGCATATCTCCTGACGCACAGTTGATTGTGAATGTGCGAGAGTCCTCATCACTCGGACATATCACTGCAGCAGCCAAGTGTGCCTGAAAATATAAAAACAAACATAAAAGTATGATTCATAATAATCATCATCAGCTCACTGTATGTCCCCACTGAGGGGCTCAGAGCCTACTGTAAGTTAGTTTAAGTATGATTAATTTACTTTAAACAGCTAAGTGGCAGAGGTAACTTTTATGTTTAACATTATAAACAGTAGGATCAGCTGTCCCACTCTTCTCACTAAAATATCTTTTAATGTACCACAAGTCATCGCACCACTACACTCCTATAGATCTTCCTATGACATACTCTAACTGTCATCAAAATTTGTTTACATGGTGAGCTAGTTTCTTCATTAATAATCGTTGTAATAATTTTGTGTTGATATGCAAGACATATTCAATTCCACAACTAATTCTGTAAGACAAGCTTATCAAACCTTTTTCATGAACAGCAAACTATAACAGTTTGCTGTTCATGAAAAAGGTTATATATATACTAAAGTAAATAATGTTCTTCATATTGTAATTGTTTACATTTTATTTCTTAGACTTTTTGTTTCTTTTGTTTTATTCGCGCAGTAACATTTGTGTATTATTTTTTATTTGTGAAGATCTTTCATTGGCCATATCTTTATTGATTCATATTACACCTTCTTCATGACAATGGCTATTGCTCTTCCGGAAAATAAATAAATAAATAACAAATGTGGTATAAACGACAATACTTGCAATAATGTAGAAAATTATAGGTTCATTAAATTCAATGCCATTTAAAATGTTAGTTAAAGCAATGCAAAAGTTAAATTTATGTTTGAAAGGAAATATTTACCAACCTCCCCTCGCGCAGGCTGACCAGGCTGGATAGTATCACCAGGACCATCGAAAAGATAATAAGAAAGTACTCCAGTCTCCGGGTCCACCGCAAACCATCGCTGCTGCCATCCCTTAACTACATTAGTATACTTGTATAGTTGCCCCGAAAGTGGTCGATGAGAACCCAAACCTGATGACTTCATCATTTTCTATTGCTTAAAGCTTCACTTTTATATCATGATCTTTGACACCAAAGCACAACAAATCTTAGTCAATATTGATACATTATAAAAACAAGTTGATTTCATTTGATACACGATATTTGTTTGATTGACTTGTAAAATGGGGAATTAGCCAAGGGGGGGGGGGGGATAAATATAATTGTCACTGTCACCGTCAAAATTGACAAGTTGTTTTTGCTTTCGTTTAGAAATTAAAAAAATTAAATTAATAATTTTCACTGATAATTGTTAAGTTACAGTTTATTACTACTTCACAATGAAAGGAA
The DNA here is from genome assembly GCA_011763625.2 of Papilio bianor. Lineage (NCBI taxonomy): Eukaryota > Metazoa > Arthropoda > Insecta > Lepidoptera > Papilionidae > Papilio > Papilio bianor. The sequence continues at coordinate 388,440 of JAAOEG020000004.1, forward strand.
AATGATTAGACCCAATAGAATCGTATTGTTGTTTTTGCTTTCAGTATCTGTTAAATTAAAAAATAAACTGCAAAATACTATCAGGTAGTTGATTAAAAATAAGTTTTTGCTAATAAAATAAAGACAACATAGGATATGCATAGGTATTTGCTTAGAAGTAACAGCTTTTCTTTTGTTGCGCGATTCTTGAAGTTCCTGACTGTTGGAGTTGTTAATTATTAGTTCTAATCCTCACTATAAATGCCAACCGCGACCGTCAGCGTCAAAAGGCGAAAATCAAACAGGCACAAAATCTGACCGTTTATAGACGTATAGAAATAGAGATCAACGTAATATAATTGTGACGGAAAAACCCAACGGCAACAAAAAATGCTTTAACGGTTCTCCGATTGACTCCGATCTGTCAAGTTCCTGCAGATCAAGCAATTTGTCCTGTTCAATTAACTGCAAAAAGAGAGAATTGGTTGATCGTGTTGTATTAACATACATTTTATCTTTAAATCCGTCGTATGTTGTACTATAATATACGTCTTTCGCATTCTAGAAAAGCATGTATTATTGAAACGCCTACAAAAATATTAATTAATTTTCAAGATGTTTAAATTAGTGCGCATCGATGACGAAAGTCATCAGGAAATACCGTTGTCTGACGGTAAGCAAGTGATAGGACGAGGTAATTTGCTCAACGTAAGTATAACTTTTTCGCCAGATCTTCAATATTACGCTATTACTTTACCTTACAATGTTAGCTTTTCCTGTAATTGGTGATTTGACGTGACGCCGTGCCCAAAGAAATTTTGTAACTATAAAGTTAGGAAGTTTTGCGTTTACAACTAAAACGATTAATAATCCTGTATAAGTCCCCAATTACATATTTTGACTATATCTGTGTGTGATATGTATGTATTAAAAAATAAATACATTAACTGCATTTATATTCAAAGTAGAAGACCATTAGAGATGTAAAATGTACATTATTTTCTTATTCTTGTTTGGCATGTGATTAACTATTTCATGTACCTAATTTAAACCTGAATAAGTTTAAAAAATAATGAGTTATAATAAATAAATAAAACTAGATAATGTTGATTCAATATTCAAATTCATGTGACGGTTGTGGTAACGGTCTGTGGTATAAGTAGCCAGAGTTATAGATAACAAAGCTTAGTCTGTTGAATGTTCAGTGATAATCAGTTGTTCTGTTTGCAGTGTGATGACAAAAGAGTATCAAGGAACCATGCAGAATTAGAAATACAAAACGATTCAATTATTTTAAAGCCTGTAAGTGATTTACTTATTTTCTTATTGAATAATTAAAATGATACAGAAAGTATTTGTTGTTTGTTGATATTAATTTCTTACAATAATACAAAGTAATTTAATTTTTTATATGTTTTACAGTGATACAATATGGTTGAAACATTACAAATTAATTAAGGCTGTCACTCACTTTTAATTTTCTGGTGTGGCTACCAACTAGTTTTGGACCCATTGTGGATCCATCTTCATTAGGCCCTAGCCACCGCCACTGGAAAATTATATGTAAGTGATAGCTATATTAAAAATTAATCTGTAGTAATGTCTTACGAAGGGTTAAACAATTAAATTGTAAAAATTTATTAAAATAAATAAATATGTTTTATAGAGTAGAAAAAATCTAATAGACAAAGAAGAAGAACAAAGGTTATGATTTTTATTTTAAATATGATGTTTATAGCTATATAATATCTTAAAAATGAAATATTGAATGATGATTTGATCTACATTCTCTGTCATTAGAGTTCAAAATGGTTTGAGATAGCGTTGATAGCATCATACATTTTTGGATAAGATCATATTACTGGTACATGTTGGAGGTGTCGTGGCCTAAGTGATACTGGTATATTTTATCGATTTTATTAAACTGATAAGATAACCTGGAAGTAGAGTTATATTTCTAATCTCATGTTTTTATTAAGGTTGTTCTTTATCATTTACAAAAAAAAAAGGGTTCTGTTCGTTTAACAAATAACAGCCATGCCTTTCTTTAACTTTCGTCAACAGTAAAAGGGAGATGTTGGGTATATTTAAAGTAGAAAATAAGGATGAATAAAATGAGAGTAACATAGGAAATTTATAATGCGAGACTGGAGGGCAGTGTCGGTCGGGGCCGTCCCAGGTGAACTTATACTGTCCAGATTGATGAGATACTCACGAAGGGCAGCATTAGGAGCAACTGAACCAACAAACATGTATATGTAGTTGTATGAATGTAGAAGATGTGAGGAAGCAAGCTAAATAAAGATCAGTGGTATCGGCCCACCCCTGTGGGTTACGGGCGAGAGTTATGTTGTTGTTTAAGTAGAAAATAATTGTAATTATTACTTTACTGTATTTTATTAGTATTTTTTCCTTGTTTGACTAGATTTCTTGTAAAAATATTATGTCTGAATCATAACCCTAGCACATAAGTACATACATGTGGTCTTATCTGCTTCATGTTGAAGTATTTGCGTTCAATAGATAGTGCTATCGGGTAGATATTGAAATGTTTGTGCTTTTATCGCAGGCTATATAAAGTGACCTATGAGTACCACACTCAGTATGCTGATGTATTTCGTTGAAGCGATACACTCACTGTAGCTAAGAGTGTATGATATTTATAGTGTGTTGCTTAATTGTTTCACCATTATGTAAACAATGGTTATCATTATGTTTTATTTTCCTTCATAACACATCTATAAAGGTGAAACCAATATCATCTTCATCAGCTCACTAAACGTCCCTGCGGAGAAGCTCGGAGCCTATCCTAAGTTAGAGTGACTAGGCCTTAGTCAACGACACATGCTTAATGTGGGTTGGTTTACTTTACACAAATCTTTGGATTTCTTCACAGATATGGTCAGGTTGCAACACAATATTTTCCTTCTAGCAAATATTAGACATTATTATATGTTTCCTATACATATTTGAATAACTTATTCTGATTCAAAACTAAAAAATCTTCTTTTTGGAATATATTGGAATGTATTTGTATTTAAAAATATTTTTTAATAAATATTATTTAAATACGCAAACATCCTGTACACATTCTTATAGTCAGGGCTGCTGCGTCATTCTGTCTGTGAATACAAAACGATCGTTGAATATTTTATCGCACACAATGAATAATGTTCAAAAATAAACTTTGATATTAAGCATTACCATAACGTTGGTCTCGCGGTCTAGACCTAATGTGACCATTTTTTAATTTGTTCTAGTGATTCTACTGTTATTTTTAAAATAACAATAGAATCTCCTTACTCGCGGCTCTTTTATCCGCGGCTTAAATTAAACTCATATTCTTTAAATTAACACAAAATATATCATAAACTATGATAATGTAATCATGTTAAATGAAGCATTATTGTGGTCCGTTTTTATAGACTCTAGAGCAGTCTTTCCCAAAGTGGGCGATAACGCCCCCTTGTGGGCGCTACAGGTCTCAAGGGGGGCGATAAGAGACCCAGAAAGAAAATGGGGGCGTTGTGTAGATGCCTGGGGGGTGATTTGTAATTTTATTTAGCTAGGAGGCCTCTTAGACAACGACTGCATGAGCTCTCGACTCTCAACAACAACTTGTGAACATCAACTAATATGAATTAAAAGATTGCTTAAACTCGGTTCTATATTTGTCTCCGCGTAGTTCATATGTCCTATTTTATTGAATATAGAAAAAATTTAAATCATGTCAATCGGTCGCTCCGTTTCGTAATGAAAGTAGACACAAACAAACAAATTAAAAGGCAACAGACACACTTTCACATTTTAATAGTTATTAGTACTCGTAGATATCTTCTATGTTTTAACAAGTTTTTGTTAAATAACCCGAATTGTGCATTTCTGTATTAGTCGGCTGGTTCATTGAATACTTGTTCGGACTTGTTTTTTTTTAAATATGTGAAAATATGTGGACGCTAAAACAATATGTATTCTCAAAGTGGGCAGTAGACAAAATAAGTTTGGGAACCACTGCTCTAGAGCGTGGAACCGAGCACATTTTTGTAGCAAACCAATTTGAGCTCTATGGGGTTTTAATAAAGTTTAATTTTACTTTTAATATTATTAGAATTTTATGTCAACAAAATTCAAATACTTTCTATATGACGTTTTTAATTATTTTTGAAACTACACGTACACAATAACATGATAATTGATGTTTATGCGAAACAACTTTTTTTGGTATACTCTTGTACATTAAGTAATAAAATTACACTTACCATGGTTTCTAGTGTCAAGTTATTACATATAGTTAGTAAACATTAGACATTATATTTTTTTAATACAATGTAATTTTTCTTGCAGCTACATGTTAATCCATGTTTCCTATTAAACAATACAATGGGCGAAGCAAAATATATTTGTCAAAATATGATTGTAAAAGTCAATCTTGGTGATAAAATTGGGTTCTTAAATGATAAATTTTGGTACAGTATTTGTAATAATAATGAAAAAAATGACATATACCTAAGTATAAAAGATTATGAACCGTTAAAAGACATAATTAATAAACAAAAAGATATTGGGACATTAAATTTTGCTATAACCAGTAATGAAAATTGTATAAAAAGTGAAAAGAAATTAACAGAAGAACAGATATCAAATAAAACAGAAGATGAGGAATCAGAAGATAAAGCTGCAGTCCCACCGTCATTATTAAGTAAGTTTTAATAAGATGCTTACTGAGCTATAGTAATAGTATTGGAAAAATATCACAATACTAACTGTCGCCCGCGACTCTTTCCGCGCGGAATATAAAAAAACTTAATTATTATCTTATGTCTTCTTCCAGGCTATGTTTGACATCTGTGCAAAATTTCTAAAGATAATAATATTATGTCAAATTTTAAAAGGTAATTGAGAATCGAAACTGATATTTCAAGTTTTGTTTTATCGTAATATAATATAGAATGTTACTGCGCAGCTTTTTAAGTTTTGCAATATTTACCCGCCGGGGAAATCCAGATGATGAAGTTAATAGCGACACCATGTATTCAATATAATATGGATAAGTCCCAAATTAGATATTAACGTTTCCGCTTTGTACTTTATTTTAAAACTGTTGGTTAATTTTATATATCCTTTAATAATTGGTAAAAAATCCACCGCAAAGGAAACATATGGTCACACTAATAACTACGCAGTTCGTTCATGTCGTAACGTGTTTGGAAAGTTACAATGGAAACATTACATTTGTGTTGATCTTGAATGGAGTACCAGATTCAATTCTCATGTATCACAATTTCTTAACACATTGAGTGCTGGCTGGCCTACCCCGTCCAATAAATGTGTTAACTAAAATTGTTCTCAATGTTTACCAATTTTAATAATAACCTTGATTTTTATTATCTATTATTATTTGAAAAGCTTAATTGTTTTTGTTTATTTTGATTCAGCAGATGATTTAAAAAAACAAGAACCAGTATCAAAAGAAAGTGAAACAGAAGTTAAAGAACAGAGGAGTCACAACCCTCAGTTAGTGGATGAAATAACTTCAGAGGAACAATCAGATGAGGGTCTGAGCCAGTCTCCGGGGAAACGTTGCTTAATAAAACACGAGCCGACCAGTCCAGTGGACATTAAGAAATTGAAGACAGGGAATAATGCAGAGGAAAGACCGTCATCTGCAGACAGTCTAGCAGTGAGTTATTTTTTGATAATAGTTCCTCATTTTCCTAATACCTCCTCCCCTCCCTTCCTCCTCCCCTTTCCACCCTTTTCTTGTACGGAAGGGATGGGAAGGGGAAGTGGATGCACGGAGGGGAGGACAGGAAGTGGAATTATTCTCCTTTAGTTCGTCTCCTCCTCCGTCGATTAAAGGCAGGTAACGTATCTGCTTTGCGGATGGCTATTAGCAGTCACTTCGCTATTTTAGCGATTTCAGGTGGCCGCTTGCTCGTTTGTCACTTTGCAACATGTAAAAAAAGTATCATTATAGCTCTCAGTTATTCAATATAAAAAGAATAGAATATTAATGGTCCGATCTTAGAGTCACCCCTAACTTAGGGGTAGGCTCCGAGCCTCTGGGGACGTACAGTGAGCTGATGATGATGATCTTAGAATAGCAATGGCGTGGTCCTATGTTGTCGTAACCAGCGCTGAGGGTTTTGGTGCATTCCTCGGAGATCCCACAACCTTTACTGCTGAGTTGGTCACAAAGGTTTTAGTGGGTCAAACCCCACATAACCCTGGCTTCCCCCCAGAAGGCAGGGTATCTTTTGATGATTTACCTCCCGACACAAAAAAGGCCTATAACTTGGAAGTTATTGATTGTAACATATGATGCAAACATGAGTCATATTAGTTTTGTGAAATATTTCCTCACTGTTTTTTCGTTGGAATCTATGACGCAGTTGCGTTTGAATTACTATTTTAACAGTGGATTTCCACTGTTAATTAAAAAAGAATTTTGTCCGGTTATTTATTGCTTTCTTCTGCATTCAAAATTAGTTATGAAAAATGCATCTGTTTATTTATTTTTTATCTACAGTCATTTTAATATTAACACACAATGTCTGTCTGTGTGTCGCAGAGTACATCCGGAGCAAGTTCAGCGAGCGGTTCGTCTCCGTCCAAAGAACAAGATCGAAAGCGAGAGAGATGTATGTATGGAGAGAAATGTTATAGGTAAGTTATAACTTAATATCAGCATCTATTTGATTTTAAATGTATTATTTTTAAGCTATTATAAAATTTTTAAATAATTTATTAAGTAAATAAATGTGTGAACAAATCAGTGAGTAAATTATAGTACTACTAGCTGACCCGGCAAATGTTGTTTTTCTATGTATATTATTGTCGGGTTGAAAATTGAGGATTGTATGTATTTTTGTATGTTGTATCATAAAAAAATGGAAATTTAAAATTTTGACTAAAAAATAAAAAATAAAATTTAGGGGTGGACTACCCCTAACATTTAGGGGGATGAAAAATAGATGTTGGCCGATT
>JAAOEG020000004.1:395505-415530 GCA_011763625.2 Papilio bianor
TATGAAATAATTAGTATAAATCTGCTTAAAAAGAAGACACGGTTTCTTGGGCACAGAGCTGTGACAAAACAGTATAAGGGGTATGCACAGATCTGTGCCAAAACGTTCGAAGGGTTAAGGCGCTAGCTAACTGATATAAATTGTGCATGATAGACAATTTATTTCAGTTGCTAGCGATAGCCGACCCTTTATTTTTGCAATCTGAACCTATAGTAATATTAGATTGTTATTATAAAAAGATATGAAAGAATAGTTTAACATGTGTTGTAGGAAGAACGCGGGGCACAAGGCGCAGTTCAGCCACCCCGGGGACAAGGACTGGGGCAGTGGGGCGCGGGCCCCCTGCCCCTGGGGCTACGCCTGCGCGCGCCGCGACCCCCGCCACTGGCGCGACCACACCCACCCCTACGGCATGCACCCCCCGCCCCCACAAGGTACACCGGCTCGAAACTATGGGATATTGTTGACTCTCATCTAAAGTCCTGCTCGAAGGACCATATGTTAACGCTGTTCTCGTTTGTGATGGTGCAGTTTCAGTAAATTCAATAGCTTTATTTAGTTCGTAATGATATTAATAAATTATATACAAATTGCCATATATTGGAGTTGCCAATAATAAATATCCTATGAGCAAGCCGTCACAATTGCTTATTTGCCATCTTATAATATAATTTAAGTTTTTAAGTTGTAGATTAGTTCCTAAAATACTGACAATTAATAGTAATTGTTGGAAGAAAACTGTTTAAAATTATTAGTTCTCCGAAAGCAAATATTGTATTTTTAACTAAGAACTGCTTAACTCACGGGTAAGAGCACTCAGAGTCATGTCATGATGATGGACCGAAATCAGTTATTTTTATTAACAGTAAATCATTTTAATAAAAAAAAATCAACAATTTCATTCCTTGCGATAAATCAATTATTTGATCTAATTTTCAAAGACTCGATCAGAAGACTTTATATTTTAGCCGTTCGGTACAAGATCAGTAAGTGCCCCAATAGTTTTATTACTTCGCCAATCTGTACAAAATGTTAGGTTTATTATATTGCTATTAATAATACAAAAAATCTTTATTTACATAATATCCGTAATTTTGTCTATTACTTAAATATTAAAAAAACTTAATTTTTGAGTTTCCCCGGACTTGAGTGTAACATTAGTATGGCTGAAAGATATGTATTGATCAATTTTGGTTTCAGGTATACAAAAAAAGAAAACCCACATTGTCCAAAGGAATGGCAAAATCTTCTACATAAATGCTCACGCTGTTAACTTCTACGACGACCACTTCGAGGCGGAGGACTCTGACGGCGACAGCGTCGATTATGATTATGAATTCGATTAATTCAAATTATTTAGTTTTATAAAGACTTTCACTAATATACAATAGATTTGTTTTTTTTTGGGTCATTCCCAGTCGGCTCAGATTCAATATTGAAAATTAAATAAAAGTTTATCTCTGGAATACAAATAATGAAGCCTAAAATTATAATAAAACTAGAATTTTAGTGATTGAAAATAAGTGAAATAATATTTTAAATATTTAGCTGTTTAAATGTGCAAATTTAAATATAATTTTTATTTCAATAAAGTGTTATTATTTTGTATCAAACATTATTAATCTAATAAATAAATTAGGAATCCCTCGTTGTTATAGAAATGAAAAATTATACCAAAAAAAAATGATAACTTCACAATTGTGATACTATTTACAAATTACTGCTAAAAACGCAATACGAGTATTTTATCGTCATCCGTCTGCATGTTTGTGAGCATTTAGTTTTGCTTTGTTCATTCGGATTTGCAATTCAATTAAACTGAATGAGGGTATGCAAAATAAAATGAACATTTAAATATTTTGTTTTAACCAAACATCCTTTCTAGTAACCAAATTGTGTTTTTCTTTATTTTTTCCTACCCCATTATGTTTTATATGACAGGTAAAAGAAAAAAGAAAACAAAAAGGTGTTCCAGTGGAGATTCGCCAGTAAAAGATCTGATAGTGAACGGGAAGAGAGCGAGAAAGACAATACAAAGAGAGACTTGGAGTGGAAGTGAGTCGGAAGAAGATCCATATGGTACAGATGATTCCGATGATTGGCAACCACCAAGTGATGTCTCTGAAACCCAAGACTATTCCCAGTTTATATAGATACAAGTTTTGTGTTAATAAAAATTGTCAATTAACTGTTTTTTTTTTTTTTTGCTTAACATTAAATAAAGTATAATACATTTAAACAGCATAATATTTGAATGTACAAGCAACAAGTATGCCAAGATACGCTAAATTATGGAATTCCAAGGAAGTCCAATTAGAATTACTACATTGTAGTGCTTTAGGCGTAATCAACCTCCACATAAAGTGGTGCCCATTGTTTATACATAATTATGGTACTTGTTTACTATCGAAGAATAAATCCATAACTGATTGTAGAAGTTAGTACTTCTGAAGGTGCCGCTACGATTAGCGAAGGTTTGCGGTCAATTCTCCATATTTTTTCATGATTGATAAGCTAGTGCTTGACCATGATCCCCACCTGATGTTAAGTGGGAATTTGGTCAAAATATGGTACGCGCTAGCCTAGTAATTTCCTATTCTTTTGAAGGTCCAGACATCATATTTGGACGGATTCCACTCAGAATATAAAGTTGTGTTATATGGAGCAGTTATTTGTAATAAAGAGGAGTTTCGAAGTAAGTTTTTATTATAATTACACTTAATCTATGATAAATTAAAAGAAGCCTTCATCATCGGAATGAGTTGAGGCGGCGTCCCAGGATGGCGGGGCGGCGGCCAAAAGCGCGGGCGGCGCTTCGCCCCCGCGCACCCTCAGCGCGTACACTGCCGCCTCCACCTTCTCCACGTTGCGCCGAGTTGTCGACAGCTTGCGTATCAGGTCTCGACTGCAGCCTGTCACTCCTATGAAATGTGCAATATAATCAAATTACAAATAATAAAAACATTTATTTTTATTTAAATTGTACACCGATTTATTAACTGTGCATGTGCATATAACCAATTTGTAGCACTGAGGATTCCAGCAAGAGTTGCAGTTTATAGAAAGACTTTCCCATTCTAAGCTATATTTTCACTTTGCATGAACTTATATTGATGAGAAAAGTCACTGGCAAAAGGGGTGTTGGTCGCAGAATGAAGTCGTGGTTGCGAAACATTCATAATAGGACTTGAATTGCAAGTGCCATCCAACTGTTTCACCTTGCAAGAGTGAGATTCAAGTATGGAGAACTGACCACCAACCTTCGCTAGATGGAGACGCACCTCAAGAAGAAGAAGATGTATCTTGATTCCTAAGTTTTCACAGAGACCTAAAACAATGTTAATTATCATGAACATTTTTGATATCTTACCTAAGTAGCCCGTGTACAGATCTCTGACATTCTGACAACAGTTGAAGCATTCATCACTGTCTCCACTTGCGATGCTGTTAATGGCTCGCCTCATTAACTCCCCCGTCAAGTCTGCTATGCCAAGCATATAGTCATTCTGAGTCAACATAGTGACAACATTTCTCTCCATATCACTTGCCTCATCTTCTATCTTATAAGTGAGCTCATCTTGCATTTCTTGAAATGTTATAATCTTCTGTGTTTGCATCAATGAGCATAGAGTCCTAGCTTCTACATACTCCTGGAAACCTGGGGTTACAGCGCGCCAATGTAAGTAGTTTGGCATGTTTTCCAGCTCAAGTCCAACACTTTTTATTGGACCCTTAGCTAGTTTCTCAAGCCGTGTAATGGCTTCCGAAACTGCCTTTTCACAAGTTTCTTTGCTACAAAGATAGGAATAATATAGTTTACCAATAAGGTATACAGATTTATATGAAGATGTGTTACTTACGTTATAGCAGAGTGTAGCAAAAATATAATTCTCTTGCTTTCTATTGTAATATCTCTAGAAAGTTTCACCAGGCGCTCGTGCCTGTCTTGACGATCGTTCAGTTTAACAGCAGCAGATTTAAATATCGCCAATATAGGACTGTCAGCGGGAAGAGAAACTGCTGTTTCTTTTGCCACCGAAGACAAGGTTTGTTGGTTGCGGTGCCGGCGATATTTACCTAAGGGATTTAGCACGGATAAGACTCAATACAAATCTAAACGTCATATTTATAGTTTTATATAATAAGGTTACCTCTTCCAGACATGTTGCTTAAATAAGAATAGTTAAAAGATATAGTTTATGTTGCTGTTATTTTAATTTTTGTTATGATTCTCTTGAAAATTTGGTTATTTACCAAAAACTTACAAATAAAATCAAAGCAAAGAGTATCCAACGTCAAAAAAGGTTTCACATTCTTGAAAATCACTAAACTATAATGTTTTTTTTTTATTTTGCACACTAGTTCTGCAAATTCTAAAGACATTGATCAATTACTATTTATTTTCTCTAAACACTGAATTTCCTGCACGTTATTAACTGATGATTTTCACCAAATCTATGAGCATCAATTAAGATGTCAACTGTCAATGTCTTCTGCATTACGTCACTCCTAAATTATCCGCTGTTTGCTGTGGTTGTTGCAAAAGGTAAAAGTAGTATAAATACCATATTTACTCATATACTATAAAAAGTGAAAATACAATGTATGCAATTGATATTTCTTTTGTAATTCACAGGAATTCGCGTAGACTGACCAGAGTCCGCGAATTTCTAGTCTTTACTAGAGCAGAGCTGTCTCTTGCCGATAAATATTCCTTGTCCGGAAAGAACTACCAAGTAAGTAGAGTATTCATAATTATTGATTCGTGAATCTATTTAAAATTTATCAGTGTATTGATTTTAGGAGTTACGATGTCTCAAACGCTAACTTTCGGTGACTCATGTGCTCCGATAACGTGCCACGCATGGAATAAGGATAGAACTCGTAAGTATAAGCTGTATTAATTCATATCTAACCATTTTTATAATAAAATCAAAGGCAATCCCATGATTACATTCTGCATTTATATCGCCATTTTATAACACAGATTTCTCTATTAGTTATAAGATATAATAAAAATAAATGATTTCTTTTATATATAATAAATAGAACGATTTCTAAATTTTTTTCATTCAATTTGGATAATTTGAATTAAATCTGCTATTAAAGGACTATTAATTATTTCTTAAATTGTGCTCTTCTTCCAGAGATTGCATTTTCACCCAACAACAATGAAGTTCATATTTACCAAAAAGAGGGAAATGAATGGAAGCAAACCAATAACCTGGTTGAGCATGATTTGAGAGTTATGGGCATTGACTGGGCGCCCAACACCAATCGTATTGTTACTTGCTCTGTAGATCGTAACGCTTATGTGTGGACACAAGGCGATGATGGGAAATGGACCACTACCTTGGTCCTTCTACGCATTAACCGAGCGGCAACTTGCGTTAAATGGTCGCCCATGGAGAACAAGTTTGCTGTAGGTTCCGGTGCAAGATTAATTTCAATCTGTTATTTTGAGAAAGAAAACAATTGGTGGGTCTCCAAGCATATTAAAAAGCCTATCCGCTCCACTGTGACAACTTTAGATTGGCATCCAAATAACATTCTTCTGGTTGCTGGATCGGCTGACTTTAAAGTCAGGGTCTTCTCCGCCTATATTAAAGATATTGAAGATCAACCTGGTCCAAATGTTTGGGGTTCCAAGTTACCATTAGGGCAACTATTGGCTGAGTTCCCTAATTCACCTTCAGGAGGAGGATGGGTACATAGCGTTTCGTTCTCTGCGGACGGGAATAAGGTGGCTTGGGTTGGACATGATAGCTCCATCAACATTGCTGATGCCACCCAAGGAAAATCAATGATCAAAGTTAAGACTGAATACCTGCCATTTTTGGGATGTAATTGGATTTCTAATAACTCTCTGTTGGTCGCGGGCCACAGTTGCATTCCATTGCTGTACTGCCACGATGGCGACGAACTGCGTTTCGTAGCCAAGTTGGATAATACTCAGAGGAAGGAGTCGGGCGGCCTTTCCGCCATGAAGAAGTTCCAGTCGCTAGATCGTCAGGCTCGCATTGAAACGAGCGACACTTACCTGGATTCTATTCACCAGAATGCCATCACTTGTATTAGCCTTTACAAAGGCACCAAAGCCAACGCTAAGAAGTTTAGCACCTCCGGTCTTGACGGTCAACTCGTTATTTGGGATTTGGATTCTTTGGAGAGGTCTATTGAGGGGCTTAAAATAGTTTAATAACATACACAGCATTTAAGTCTATTATTTTTATTTATTATATAATGGATAATATAGTTATCGTGCGAGCTCTGCAATCACTCAATAGGAATAAGATCGAAAGGTGGAAAGCTGCGGGAATTCACGATCACAGTTGAATCAGTCTGGCGCGGAAATGAAAAACGTGAAGCGGCGAGTGACGTCAGCTCTCCGAACGGTTAAAACTTTCAAATATACAGAATAAAATATTTATAGGTACAACGTCTATGATTTATACAATTTAATTTTTTTTTTAACATTGTTAATCAAATAATTTATATAAATTAAAATAAGACTACCACACACTATATATAATAGATCAATTTTAATACTACTGAAGTACTGATCGCTGTCAAATATTACAATAAAATTTAAGGAATTAACAATTGTTTTTTTTATTTGTATGCGATAAAAGTGTCCCGAGTTGTTATCCGGGGAATCCCTGAACGCACGTTATTTTTAAATTTTTAACAACAAAGTCATACTTTAACCTACAAAACTATAAGGCCATTCTGTTGTAAGTATTGCAAAGTATTAGGTCATTGCGTGCTAATGATGTTGAAAACGGGTCCGATGCGTATGAAGACGCGGCGCAGCACCGTGCGCAGCTCGGGCTTCAGGTCGAAGCAGGTGATCTCACACAGCAGCGGGTAGTAGCTGGACACGTGAGCCGCAAACTATACCAACGACAACATACCATTACCTAAGCACCATGAACCTATTTTTGCATGCATTTTAAAATCCGGAATCTGATAAAAACGGAGAGTAATCTGGTTTTGCTTGAACACCTAAGAATAATATGTTTTAGAATAGCGAAAAAACAATACAATTATGATCAAATTATTTTCTTTTTCTTGTCTGTAAAGGCCGATGGGAATTCCTTTGGCAGGAAAACGTGAATCTAAACAAATGGGTTTACAAATCCTTAGATTCACGTTTTCCTAAAGTTTCTATATGATGAGAGGATGAAATTAAAATGGCGATCATACGTATTAGCACACACAAGTTAACAGTATGTATCAACTTATAAGGACATGCGCCTCTATTATTGGTATGACCAACATAGTATTGTTGCGTGTTTGGATTTCCGATTAGTGTAGCATAGATGATTCACACCTGTCTTTGTAAACATTTAAACACAAAGGCAAGATTAGACAAGGTTGTTTTGACACTTGACGATGTTATACTTTAGCCAATTATAAGTAAGACCCCAACTTAACTTATTAATAATATATAGAAAAATCGATGTATGATATTAAGGTATCTCCAGAACGACTAAATGGATATCGAAATTTGAAATTTGACATTTATGTAGAACACATAGGAAGTCTGGAAGAACATATAGGCTACTACGTTTTTTATATTCAGCGTGAACAAAGTCGGGGGCGTCAGCTAATATATCATAAATTATACTACATATAAATACAGTACGTACCCGTTCATCGGGCATCTTCAGTATCCGTGTGAGAATCAGCAAGAGAATGGACGTCCAGGCATCTCTGTGGGCTTCGTTGGTCAGTCCTACGAAGTACTCCAAGGCTTCGCAACATATTTTGATCAAGCTGCTCTGCACGACGGGCCAGTGGTTCCTGCGCGCTTCGTCACTGTACATTTTGAACAGGATCCGCATTACGCAAGCCAGCGACTGAGTCTCTTGTTTTAGCATGTTAGGCTTCACAGATCCCTTGAAATTTGCTTTCCAAAGTACGTTCCGCTGCACATTGTTGGTGTTAAATGTTTTCGCGAACCGATGACTGCACATCAGACACTCGACGAGTCGCAGCAAGTGCGGTGAGCTGAGTAGTCGGTACATGCCTTGCTCTTCACGCTGACACTCTTGCTCGGTGCCCGGGGCTCCCCCGGTCAGTTCGGCTGCCGCTAGGGCCAATGTTTCGGCGTCTTCCTTTCTCGATGTCGCCGGATAGAAGACTATGTTGTCGATCGTTTGGATCAACTCCAGTTGCACCACGCATTTGATCAGAAGACTGTTGAAGACTCTGTTAGAGGATTTCGCTTCATCTCCTCCTTGCGGCTTCTTCAATATGCCATGACGAACGTGAGGTGTTTCGCCATCGTCGTTTTCGTCCGGTTTCCAAGTTAGCAAAGTGGTGGGTAATGTGCTGTTGAATATATCCAACATAATCTGGCAGGTTTTACTCCAGGTGTCTTCGCTGAACTTCATCCCGTTCGATATGACTAGATTCTCTAAGCAGTTAGTCCCAGACCTGGCCAATTGCTCGTTGTCTTGTTGTACGCACCAGTGCAACTGTGAATACAGCTGCTCGAGAAGAAGAGAGCCGAGGATGTCAAAGTATTGGGTGAAGACGTCGACGATTGCATACAAAGCGTGATTACATGTTGTAGTCATCCATTCGTTCTTTTCCAGCTGATGTTCGGGTAATTTCATGTTATCGAAAATTCTGAATAATATATTAAAAAGATCTCTCCACCAATGCGGACGGAATGATTCACCATGTGTTTTGATGATTTCGAAGAGGACTGTGAGACCTCTTGTACGGACGTCTAATTTGCAACGGCTTACAACGCATGACAGGGAGAATAAGAGAGGGAACCACCCTCTTAGCCACACCCTATCTTCTTCTGGAGCACCAGGTTCTCCCTCTAGTCCCGCGTGCTCGGCGAATAATTGTGGTGAAGAGCCAACGGCTGTTGCACAAGATCTCACTAATCTTATTGCTTCCATGGACGTATCTGGGAATTTCGCGTTACAAGCGAATTCCGAAAGACACTTAACTGCATCTTGGAATGAATCGATCATCGCTTGGAATTGTTTCTCGTACAATTCTGATATAATTTTACCGGTTGTTTGGAATGCTAAATCAACGATAGCTTCGTCTTGGTCACTCGCCGCCAAATGGAATACCGAGAATATATTTTTCCAACCGGACTTTATGTTCGGAGCTTGCGAGTTTACCATTTGGGCTATACATCTGACGACCATATCTCTTATCGTCGGAGAACTGTTTTTCTTCATAATGTGTTCGAAAGGACGTAAAAAGTCTTTTTGGAATTTGAAATTAGCGAACTCGCCCTTCTCTATGAACTTCATTGAGAGTTGCCTCAAGGAATCTACGGCGAAAAAGGCGATATCTTCATTGGTACTGCAGCCGACTTTATTAAAATGGTCACCTAGAACTTGCCAAATGCGAGACCACTGGAGCCTAATCCTGCCCATGTTGTAGTATGATATCTCAACAATCTTTTGCAGTGAGAACATTCTCGGGTTTGTGGGATGACTCAGCTCGTCTATGGATACTTGACAAAGTGCTTTTACGAAATCAACAATTGCGTCACCGTCGAGCCTCGTTGAGCCTGTGAAAATTCTGTCCACTGCCACCACGACGCTCTGCGAGCTTGTTTCTCCGATGTGCTCTTTCACACTGGGATCTAATGCCATGAGACTAAACTTCAATGCATCAGGTTGCGGTTTGATGCCAGAACCCGATAAAAATTGAGGACGGACTCCTGTGCCTATCAGCTGCGCTAATTCGAGTTGGGAAATACATTTAACTACGTCCAACCAACTACTTCCTAAATAATTCCCATCTGTATGCGCGACAGTTATCAAAGTCTTAATTGTGTCAATATTCTTGGCTTTCATTTCTGTTATCGGCGAGTTAGCCGTTAGTAATGTAAATCTTGCTAGAGCTTGGACGTAAGCATCTCTTTCTAAAGACATGTGGAAAATACAAGCTATGCGAATAGCACATCTTATGCCATCCAAACATAAGGAAGCTATCTCAGTATCATCGCAATCTTGCAGTCCCACGGAAAATGCGGCGAGAAACGGAGTCCACGCCATTTTAAACATTGGTCGTACGTGTTCCACATGTTTCGCAGTTGTAAAAGGCGTTTGCACGTGGGACACTGACTCCATTAAATTCTTAGCTGCGGTTGATATTTGTTCCATTTCCATATTCCATATCAGTTTGCGTTTCTTTTCGTTAGCAATTCTATGTTGTCCCGGTTTCGAGGTGTTCTTCATTTTAATCTCATGGCCAGCGATTTCGTCGTATATCTGCGACAAATATTCACGAGGCAGATCATTGTTGTCACTGATACCGCTATTCAATTTGATGTATTGTTCTTTTGTCATTTTATTCTTAACTTGGGGTGAATGCAAATCTGTCGTTAGCATTATGATGGAAAATGCTAATACGTATACGGTGTCGGCACTCATGAATAAGGTATTAGTTGGATTGCATTCACAATACCTAGCAGCGAATTTTTCCATAAGCCTGTCAATCTTTTGCGCTTCGCCAGGTAACCTAAAGCCTTCTAAGAAATGTCGCAATGCTGCTACGATATCCATGTTGGAAAAGTTCATGGAATCAACGTAAGCGTACATTACTTCCTTGGAATGATCGTCATTTTCTCCTAAATATTCACCTATAAATATTTTATCAATCCGCTCATCAGTTAACAACCATTCTGCTATTTCTTTCGTAGATGTACCCAACAATCCTTGCTCTTGTAAAAATGATACACCCTTTTTGGGTTTTCGATTAAAAAGATCGATACCCGTTTCCCAAACTTCTTTCTGTTGCTTTAGAACCTCGAATTGCTCAGGTGAATCTAAAGTTTCCCTATTACCAATATTACTAGACCCTGTGGAAACCAAACTGAGGCTGGATCCCCCGTGGGATTTAATACTGTGATGGTCGGAATCTTCTTTAGTAGTTCTCTCGCCTAAAGTTGTTTGCATGTTAGGGTTGATGTATAACTCTTTACTCCATTCTACCATGCACTTTAGAATCGAAACTAGACATTCGAGACCTCTAATTCGCATGGATTTCTCTTGGTTGGGTGTAGCTCCCAATTCTAAAGCTTGTCTTCCTTGTGCAATCTTTGATACATCATTGACTAATCTCTGGAATAGATTTGCTGCGGAAAGATCGCAATCATAGTTCACATAAATATCCACAACACTTTGTGCATCGCCACAAATTCTGGTTAGGGCTTGAATAACCATCCATTTATGTTCAAATGAAGAACTGGAGGTCTCTAAAATATTCATAAAAATTTCTTTAAAGAAAACTTCAATTTGCTTCTTAAGGTGAATTTTGAAGTTTTGAAGAAGGGCCAAGAATATTGCCAGAGATAGTTCAAATACTTCTGGTACCGAACTTACTCCATTTTTTGATAAGGCGACACAAAGGTACTGCTTAATGGCGGTTATGAACATTTCATTGTTCCGAAACACTGGACCTGCGTTTTGCAGTATGGAGAGGAGTAAATGTAAAGACAAAATTTTAGACCTGAGCTCATGAGATTTAGGATCCGGGGTTCCCTCTGGCAAGGGTTTCATTGATAGTTTACAAAGTGCTCTGAAAACGAGGAATGCATCTTTTTGCAGGACATGTGTAAATTTAGCAGTGACAGAATTATCATTTTCTGAAGCAACATCTACACTCTCTTGTGATGGTATCCTTGTGATTGAGGAATCATTTGGTATTTGTTCACAGCTCTCCTGGGATACACTGACACTGTCTTGAGAGTCTGATGGGTTTTCATTGTTGTCAGGTATATTCTGGATCACATCATCGTCAGACTTTTTGGAAGCAATTGAAATGGCATTATCAATCACAGAGTCAACAATTTGCTTTGCAATAATTTTAGCTTCTAGTACTTCATCTGCGGGCTCATCAGGTACGGAGTTTTGATCTTTGTTTTCTTCAGTTTCATTATTCAAATTTGATTCTTCTGTTGCAACATTACCATTAGGAATTTTATTACTTTCAGTAATATTGGGGTTTGTTTCAGACTCCAGTGCTTGGTTTTCCATTTTTGTAAATATAACATTAAGCATTTGAGTCAGAGTGGCCCTAGCTGTTGTCTGGTTTATGAGATTTTTGCTTGCTAAGTAAATATTATAGCAAGTTCTAACAGCAAGAAGTACTGTGCCTTCATGGACTTCCACATGTTGGCTTGTTATTACTGTCAAAAGAGCTTTTATTATCTGAAGTTGTACACCTTCATCTGTCTGTGGGCCATTAAAACAACTACATATTGTCTCTACAATGCGATCAATTAACAATTTTCGGGGAGTAGTGGAGTCAGGTATATTTCCTGTTAAATGTCCATAAGCAATGAGTTTCTGCAAGCAGTCCAGCGCTGTGACGACAATACGCGACGCTTTACTCTGGCACGCCAGTTCGAATGGCAGGAAATATTTTTCAGCTGTGATAATGTTTGAGGCATCATTTTTTGGTAGTGGCAGAGTGCCTGAGGTTGGACTCTCTGATGATTCCGGCTGACCACCATTCTTCAGTTCTGCTTTTATTTCCTCTGAAAATAATACATTACATTTTAAAGGATAGTTTGAGATTGTTTATTTTAGTTATTAAGTAAAAATAAATTAAAATAAATAGTTATATAATAAATTGTAACTTCAACAGATGCTTAAGTGTACTTTCTTAGTACAGTTAAGAATCAAGTTAAGCATCATCATAAAGTGGTAGATAACATTATGAGTTGCCTATGTTACACAACATTCTTGAGAGCACCAGAAGTAAAGTGCCAAGATATTAAAGCCAATATTGTATGTATTATAACTTTTTAGAATAGTTGTTTAAACATGGTTTTGTTAATAATTATTAAAAACATGTAAATAGCTTGAAGAAAATGGGAGATATTTATATTTCATTATAAGATTGTCCTGAATACACTTGTACATTTATGTTGGCTCACATATTATTTGTTTATTATTATTATGCAAGAGTGTCGGACTTGATCTGCAATCTACAGGTCCTGGGTTAGAATCCTACCATGTACAAATGTGTTTTTCTATGTCCAAAATTAATATGTACATTTACCCAACATTCATATGGTGAAGGAAACTTTGTAAAACAACCTACACATATCTGTGAGGAATTTCAAAGATGTGTGTGAAGTCAATCAACCCGCACTGGTCTAGCATAGTTGACTATGGCTCCCCTTACTTATGTTAAGATGTGAGCCCTTCAGTGGGGACATATAGTGAGCAGATGATAAATCATGTTAAGCTTTCATTACAAATTTTAATAAACCGATTAAACTACAGTTTAACTCAAAGTATAGTTTCCTTGTCTTGAAGAATTACTACATATAAATATTTCATTTTCTGATAACAAAGTTACTTTATTACAATTTTATCAGATAGCTGTATTTTATTACTTAGTATTCATTTTATGTACAAGAAACATATAGTGTTAATTCTATTATAGGCATTAACCATGTTCAGTGAGAATCCAATGTTATATTATACAGATCCCAATTCTTATTGTTACACTTCAAAAATAATGTCATTAGGATTATGAATACCTTTAAGTTTGAAATATCTTGAAGTATTAGGTTTTGGATTGGTTAAAAAAAATGATCATTGTGTATATGTTTCCTATGTACTATTCCTGGTTTTAATAAATTTTAATAAATAAATAAAGCAAACTAGTAATCGGCCACCTGAGATCACTCAAATAGCGAAGTGATCTCTGCCCATAGACAGGCATTATTCCAGATGCCTTGCCTACCTCTAATTGAGGGAGCAGAAGACACACTGAAAAATAATGTTTCCTCCTCTATTTTCTTTTCTTTCTATTCAATTGCCCTTCCCATCCTTCTCTTATAAGAAAAGGGTGAGAAGCAGAAAAATAATAATATTAGGCCTCCAGAATGCTTTATCTGATGGAATTACTTCCACTTCACTCCTTCTTTTGTGTGGTTATGGTATTACAACAGGCAAGCCAGCCATTTCATGCAACAGTTGACATTAGTGGCGTCTACCACTGTTTTATTGATATATACCATGTTATACTGACTAGAACCATTAGTGATATCTTTACACATTTTGTAACATTACAATGATTCATATATTATCATAACATTAACAAGTAATGCATTAATAATGTTAATTGATAAAAAATATTGAAATGTCTTTTACTTTAAAATGAGAACAAATTATTTTTATTACTTAATTATTTAAATGGCAAACATCACAAGTTATCACTATAATGCCCTTGCTTTCACATTTTTTAACCAAACACAGGATAAGTATTTTTTCCTCCTAAAATGTAGGTAAAGGCATACTCTGACATCACTAAAGTGTTTTATACATATTTGCCAGCAATTACGATGTTCATATACTAATTTGATAAGGTGTACGAAGTCGATTCAACTTTTCATCAAGGTCACCACATAAACAAAGTCAGAAAAACTTGTAAAACTTAAATCTAACTTAATTAGCATACGTGATACCTAAAGAGTTATAATATAGTCAACTCGTTTTGTAATATATATTTTCTGTTGTGTAAATGTCAAAATGGAAACCTTACCTAAAGCCACCTCACACGACTTTTTCAATTGATTGTGATAAGACCTTTTGATGTCTTTATCCGCTAAAATCTTTTCCAAGGCTCGTACTATAAACATTTCTTTAGTTTTCAGGTTGGTTTGCATCGTTATTTTATAATATAATCACTCCATTCGTATGTATCGGAGTGCGACTCAACTGCACAGAGCGAAAGTAGACATTTAGAATATTATTGAAGCACTCTTGTATTGCATTCGTTGGTTAATTTCACGTGAAAAAGTTGCACAGTAAATGTAACATCACAAATATTTAAGCAGTATACGATTTGTGTGAATCCATTTCAGCGAGAGAGCGATTTCAATTTTTACAAAGAGTATAAAAAGAGATTTGGATTTCAGATTTCACACACCTCATCACAAACATGTCAATTGGGTGGAAGCGTTCGTTTTAAGTCTGTAGCAAAATTTTGTTAAAATATTATGATAATGATGATATAGAATGAAATAAATAAAAATAAATAAACAACAACAATAACATTAGACGTAAACTAATATATTTGCGAAACGTGCTTTATCTAATTTTTTTACTAAATAGACACTTTTAATTTTGGATCAGCTTTCACGAAATTGCTATCTGTACCGTAAATTAAATTCGAATTGACAGAACTGTCAATGTGACGTTTTTCGTGATGCATGGTGTTTACTGTGTATTTACCAATTTGTAATTGTACAAAAATTCAAAATACAATTATATAAACTTATCTTGAAACTGTTAAAAAACTACCTAACAAAATTGCTTCCACAATGACTGTGACGCGGGTTGCGGAGTCCCGCACAGAATTTAAATTGAAGAACTTGCCAGAAGATGCGATCTCTAGCGTCAAGTTTGCACCAAAATCCAGTCAATTTTTGCTTGTTTCGTCATGGGACTGTTCTGTTAGGTTATACGATGTCACTTCGAACGTTGAAAGGCATAAATATAATCACGAATTACCGGTTCTCGATGTTTGTTTTAGGGTAAGCTATCCTCGTATTATGTACATTTTGTGTACCGAAAATTAAGAAATTAACAATTATATGATTTAATTTAGGATGCTGTACACTCATATAGCGGTGGGCTGGACCAGACCCTCAAGATGTATGATCTCAACGCAAGCACAGAGACTGTGCTTGGAGAACACAAAGGTGCAATTCGGTGTGTGGAATTTGCTAGTGAGGTGAATGCAGTGCTCACTGGCAGCTGGGATGGCACTGTCAAGATGTGGGACAGCCGGGTCCCTAATTGCGTTGGCACATACAACCAAGGGAATGAAAGGGTAAATTTAATCATACACAATTATTAGCATCCCTAAACAATAGGTTTAAGTTGAATGTTTATCTGATGCACACATAGAAATTTTACAATTTAATTTTACTTCTAACTTAGTTTGGCTTAACTCACGGCCACCTAGACAGAATGTATGATGTTCGTAGTGTGAAACATGCATACTTGAGACGGCAGAGTGGTCGGCGTCATGTAGACCAGCCCGGGTATCGCAAAGTATGAGTTGGAGAAAGATCTGCGAGTGCTCCAAGTCCGGGACTGGGTTGTGATGGTGCCGGATATATAAAATTGAGACTTATCGAAGGCCAAGGCCCACTTTGGGTTGATGCATCAGCCTAGTCAGTTACAACTCAAATTATGAACCTTTTTTATTATAATACTTCATATATCACATTATGATACAATATTACATAATCTAGAATTAAATATGTTTATTAAATTACATGTTTACAGGTGTACACAATGAGTATAGTAGGTGAGAAGTTTGTAGTGGGCACTTCAGGTCGTAAAATCTTTGTGTGGGATGTACGTAATATGGGCCATGTGAACCAAAGGCGGGAGTCATCTCTGAAGTACCAGACCCGTTGTATACGAGTCTTTCCCAATAAGCAGGGATATGTTCTAAGCTCTATTGAAGGTAGAGTGGCTGTGGAATATTTGGACAGCAATCCTGAAGTACAGAAAAAGAAATATGCTTTTAAATGTCACAGGATCAAAGATGGTGGTAAGTCTTATAAGAGTTAGGGGACTATTTTTAATTTTTAACTATCTTGTAAAAAACTGTACCTGTAATTGCTTAATTGTTTGCCTTGTTTGGTTTTTAAGCAGAAATTAAAATATAATAGTCATTTCGAGGTTTATAAAGTATTGACAGTGCATTAAATTTTATACAAGCTTCATCATCATCAGCTCACTATACATCCTCACTGAGGGCCTCGGAATCTATCCTCAGTTAAGGGTGACTAGGCCTTAGTCAACGCTTGCCCAATGTGTGTTGACCTCACACGCATCTTATTATTTCTTTGCCTATATGTGTAGTGCATCACAATGTTTTCCTTTAACTAATTTTTTATGTTTTAAAGTTTTAATGTTGGATAATTGTACAAATGAGATTCTAAAATCGAAAAACATATTGGTACTAGGTGGGATTTGAACCCACAACCTGTAGTTTCCAAGTGCTTAACCACATAACCTCCTCAATTTTCTATATGTCTTTTACCTTAATGAATTAACAAATAACGAATTCACTTCGTAAATTCTAGGTTTAGAAAAAATTTACCCTGTGAATGCAATAAGCTTTCATTCAGTTTATAATACATTTGCAACGGGTGGATCCGATGGCTATGTTAACATATGGGACGGCTTTAACAAGAAGAGACTTTGCCAGTTCCACAGGTTGGTGTTATACATGTCTTATCAAGGATACTAAAAGTTTTTCTTGAGCTACAACTAATATTAAGATAAACAATGTTACAGATTCCCATTGTGTCACTTGATTTTAGATTTATAGATTTTAGTGCCCCAATGGGATAAAAATATAATAATTGGGCCAGTTAATCTGTTGGCTGATTGCTTCAATGGTTAACAGCTTAGATTTTGCACAGTTATTAATGTTTTTTTATTCTTATTTCTAAGTTTTTAGTCTTGGTTTATGCTTACTAAATCTAAGGCAGAGGTTCTAAAACTTTCTTAACTATGTGAACATTTATGGAAAACAGAATATTTGACTATATGTGATTATTTTAGGGCCTAGAATAATCAAATTCCGATTTATTTTTTATTATCTGACGCCCGCAATCCCTCCGTGTGCAATAAAAAAATTCCTAGCCTATGTGTTCTTCTAAACTTCTACATCTGCGCCAAATTTCAGTGAAATCTGTTGGACCGTTCTGGAGATACCTTTAAACAAAGTTTTATCTAAACATTTACATTTGTAATATTATTCATAGTGAGATTCTTTTTTCGCGTTCAGTTCGCGTCCTAACTTTTTATAGGTACGTAAATGTTTTTCCTCTGGAACCTTATTATTTTACTACTTAATAGCGGTTGCCCTCGATATCCTCTACGCAAAACTTAAAAAAATAGCCTATAATAAATCCGCTTGTATCAGCTACCTTTCCGTCAACATCCCATCAAAATCATTCAAGTCGTTTCTGAGAGTACCCAAAACAAACGCATCCTGCTGACAGACATATAGACAAACATTTTAAAAACATAAACAACAGCACAAGAGAAAAGTTTTTAAAATACAGCAAAATAATAGTAAACAAGTTAATCACCAGAAATAAAATCTAACACGCTTTTCGAATACGAACAATGAATCTAATAAGTATAAAAATAGCAAAAATGTAAAATACAAATAATGTAAAAATAGAATAAGTAAGACAAATTATACCTGATTTTTAAAACAATAATGAACAAAAACGTCTTTGGCCACACATGCCAGGGGAAGAACCAGAGGGGGGCATAGCGCCGCCCAGAAAAAAAAACATTTTAAAAACTAGTTTCTCTTTATTAGCAACACAACTATTAAATGTTCGCGAAATATGGTATTTTTTCGATTACATACAGACACTACAATATTATAACTGTATAGAAAGATATTTATTATTGATACTTTTGTTTAATGGCACTGCATCACACGATGCGATTTTCATATTTTGGAATAGTTCTAAGAAATGTACACTTAGGATTAGACTATAGCTAGTTACCCTTTAGGTAAATTTGACGAGAGAGACTCGTCATCGATGTAAATAACCAAAGTTACGTATGAGCTTGACTTGTAATTTAACATTACAGTAAAACTAAATACGTTCAATGTGTTAAACTTCAAGTAAATCGGGACTCGAGTGGTTAAGTGCACTGTTTAACCCTTTTGTATCAAATTTTGCAGTTTATTTCTTTACTAGCTGTGTCTTTCGTGTACGTGGAATAGTAACTTCGGGTAGCATTTTTAATTATTTGGTTTATTTTTTTTTACAAATAAGACACGGACGTATAATTGAATAAGTTATTTTATATCCTTGAGGGTAAAATTTTAATAAAATTTCATTGGCATTTATATTTATATCAGCCAAAAAAAGTTTTAAGCTTTTACCTTTAAAAATTATATTTCCCTATTCATTTCCACCCCCTCCCACCTTTAAACCATTTACAATACTTTTTTCGCATCAAAAGTCTCAAATCTATGTCCTTTCTTAGGCTTTAAACTATGTACGTACCAAATTTCAATAAAATTGATTTAGAAATAGTTTTGTAGTGAAAGCGAGACAAATAGTTACTTATGCATTTATAATATTAACGTAGATTACATAAGGCTGTTTATCCGAATAAATAAATAAGTATTTAATGACAAATTTCCAGATATAATACAGCAGTTTCAGCGCTTAGTTTTTCTCACGATGGTTCAGCGTTGGCCATCGCGTGCTCACAGCTGGACGAGTCTCAGGCCGAGGAGCCGAAGCCGGAGGACACCATCTACATCCGCTACGTCACCGACCAGGAGACGAAGCCCAAATGAGGCTCGGACACACTCTGATAGAACCGCAATTGAAGGTTTATACGAAGACAAGGAGATTTTATTGTTTTGTGATTCTTAAGATGATTCTATGAAGATTACTGATAGTGTTTTATTGTTAATTTGCTGTGTGTTTCATTTTTTATCCATTTGTATTGACTTAGTGTGACAAAATGATAAAGTTAATGTGTTAACTCCCCTTGTTGTTGTTGACCAAGAAACCAATTGCGTGGAGCTGTCGGGTGTTCACAGATTGTGTCAGTGACGTACTGTAAGTGAAAAGTGAAGTTTTAATAAATAATTAGTTTATATATATTGGTTTTATTTTGAACTAGCTGTCCGCGACTCCGTCCTTGCGTTTTTTTCTAAAATAAGAGAGTTTTTCTAAAATAAAAGTAGCCTCCCTATTTACCACGGGGAGTGCTCCGAGGAACTGTTTAGAACATACCCGCCGCCGAGTTCCGTCACAGGACGACCCGACAGACCGCCAGTTACCATCCACACCATCTTGATGGCTGGCACTCTACTAACGTGTGGAATGGTCTGTCCTCGGCGGTGTTTCCAAACCGCTACGACTTAGGGCCCTTCAAGAAGCGAGCGTATCACCTTCTCAAAGGCCGGCAACGCATCTGCAGTTCCCCTGGTATTGCTGATGTCCAT
>JAAOEG020000004.1:630472-645539 GCA_011763625.2 Papilio bianor
TTATTTTGGTGTATGTACCGTATATATGTTCATATATATGTAGTAAAAAACGGTCATTTCAATATTAAAAACAGACATTCCAATTTTACTACATGTATAGATTAGTAAGATAAGTTTGTAATCAAGTGATTTTGTAATTTTAATATAAAATAGACCTTTACATATACAGAAATGGATTTAAAATTCAAATAGTTAATTAATGCCAAAGTGTGCCAAATCGGGCGTTTAAACCTTATCTTTATCCCCTAATGAGCATCGCATCGATTGCAGAAAGGGTCAAAGGTTATAAGTCAGGCGCGCGGGATGTAAGGTATCCCCCATACCGCGGAAATTGTCTATTTGGATATGTTGTAACGTCTCGGAATACTTCTATTAAAACAAAGAACATTATTATTAACATTAATATTGTGGTAAAAAATACGGAATAATTAATTAGCGCCATCTCTGATTTTTAAAAGACTTAAAACATCTAAGATAGGAAGATTATTATTAAGATTTAGATTTAAGAAATTCAGGCTACTTTTGGTCCCAGAAATGGTTCCGGTGCTGAGATTTATACCTAGTTTTATGTTATTTACTCGATACTTTCGCAACGGTTCAACATATCTTACTGAAATTTGTCTGGAGTAACACATATGATACTAAGTTTTATTTTATTTACGCGCGGACGGAGTCTCGGGCGTCAGCTAGTAATCTATAAAATAATATAACTTACAACTCAATGTAACAAAAGTTCTATATCAAGCAACAACAAACATCATTCAAAAGTTAGAGATAAACTTAATCAAATTAATATACGGAACTATTATTCTCACGGTTTCCCGCGCTAAAGACTTTACGGCGTTTCTCGGCTACCCACATAAATATCAACCACTTAATCTTGACCCCCACCCGTGTTAACATCTTTTTATATTCACTCTATTTCCCCTTTCAGCTATCGAAATAGACAGGTTGTATTCACTGGTCAATAAACAGTGCTAACACGAGACGTATCTGTCATTAATGTTGTTAACACCATACATTTCCCGTGTGAAGTAATTTTGGTCATATCAAAGGTTGTGAATGAGATATCAGATTTGAAATTCTCAAAGGCTATTAGATAGAACTTTCGTTGAGTGGATGGAACAGAGGATCAACATCCGACAATCTGATTACGAAGGATGACAATAAAATGTTCACTTGTGAATTCTAGTCATTTCGGTTGAAAATATATATCCCTGTACTGTACCGCAATAAATCAATCAGTTTAACAGTAATAGAGCCTGCTATAATATTTTCGCACGAACCGGCTCGCACGGTGCAATACCACGACCACACAGAAGACAGACGTCAAGTGGATGCAATTCTGCGTTTCGTCTGATGAGTGTGTGTGTCGGAGGCCTAATTTTAGTCCTCTTTCCCTTCCCACAATTAGCTTACAAGGAAACGATGGGAAGGGGAACTTAATAAGGGAGGATACGCATAGGAGGGGGAATTATTCTCTTTCAGTGCGTATCCTACTCCGTCGACTAAAGGTATGCAACACATCTGCATTTGCGGTTGTCTCTTGGAAGCGGTCACTTCGCTGTTTCAGCGATTTCACGTGGCCGTTTGTTCGTTTGCCACCTGGTTGGTTTAAGACTGATTTACTATTACTATTTATGCATAAGCAGACGGTACATTATTTTGGATATTGGGGTAGTACATGACAATCCTGTTATATTTTGTGTGAATATCATGCTGTAGTTCGTGCATTTGTTATCTTTAGATTTCCTTAATATGAAATGAGTAAATTATTACAACAAAAACACTCACAGACATTTAGCTTTAGTGGAGAAATAGGTTAAAGTGTTAGTACGAATAATCATCAATAACACTTTAACCTATTTCGTATCTAATCTGACATCATCCAATCATTGATAAATTACCGAGAAAACGATTGGGTTCCAACGACGGCACCGATCTAATTGCAAAAAAACCCGTCCGACCTAAACAGTCCGGGTACAAAATGCAATAACTTTTTTGCTGGATGCAGCCTGATTGAGTGAAAAAAATCAATTATACTCGACTCGTGCCATTTCGAACAGGTTCATCATCTGTTTTTTTGTTTAAAAAGTTAATGAAAAATGCGGTAAAGCGTGAATGAAACTTGATTTTTAGGGTTCTTTTCATTTTGTCAATCTTAATCGTTAACCCTTTATATAACTATGCATTCGTATGTTAACGATAGCTTTAAAAATTGTTGTAATCAGCCCAATAATAATTATAAAATTAACTTGATTATACGAAAGAATTCATCAGATCAAGCTTTCAAAGCTTTCCTATATTCCTATACTAGTGGCGGTATAAATCTGATAAATCTCGTAGGGTTCAGCCTGCGTTTGTTGCAATGTAAGCGGAAAAAATGTAATAATATACAACATCACATTAGAAACCTCAAAAATAACAGTATTTCTCCACTATTTAATTACATACGTATATATTGAAAAAACTGTTTTTTTCTACATTTATACGGATATAACCGGTACTAACACCAAAATAACATTTTTTACATGTTTTGTCTGTCTGTCGATCTGTCTGTCTGTCGGTCTGTTTGTTCCGGCTAATCTCTGGATTGCCTGGACCGATTTTGACGGGACTTTTATTGATAGGTAGCTGATGTAACAAGGAGTAACATAGGCTACGTTTATTTCAGAAAAATCTTTTACTTTAGAAAAAGAACGCGCGGACGAAGTCGCGGGCGACAGCTAGTTATATATATGAACCTGCCTTTTCAATCACTCTATCTATTAAAAAACCGCAACAAAATCCGTTGCGTAGTTTTAAAGATTTAAGCATACATAGGGATATAGGGACAGAAAAAGTGACTTCGTTTTATACTATTTAGTGATTATGTAAAGTAATATAGAAAAACAAGCCGCGCTTCTTTCAGCCGAATCCACAAAAACATGTTTAAAACAAAGTAATCTTGAATTATTTGTTACTGCTTTTGGTGTGTGGTTCGTAAAGGACTGGACAATTGATACAAAATCGTTAGTACTGCTTTGCTGCGCTGGCTTCCATTTTGCATACTTTGTCAAGCTTGTGTCTAGGTTATGATTTTCTGTAGTTTTTGTATGGTAATAAATGTTTTTACTTTATTTGTTATAAAAGTACTAGCTGTCGCCCGTGGCTCCGTCCGCGCGTTCTTTTTCTAAAATAAAAGTATTTTTCTTAAATAAACGTAGCCTAAGTTACTCCTTATTACATCAGCTATCTGCCAATAAAAATACCGTCAAAATCGGTCCAGCCATTTCAGAGATTAACTGGAACAAACGACAGATAGAAGACACTCCAATTTTATTATAATATATGAATAGATAAGCAAAAATTTATGTATTATACAATAAAATTGAAGTACCCAAAATCTCAACAACTTGATCCATTTTGAGCGGGACTAATATCAAAAGTTGTATGTAATTTGAAGTCATTAACGAGTCGGGCGCGGCTACCGGTCACCTATTACGTCCCGTCCCAAAAGTCAATCGAACGTCTTTTTTGCTGCAAATTCACTTATAAAACAGTGGAAAAATAGACTTGAAATAAAATTTAATAACTAATATTACATTTTGAATTATACCTAATAGATTTTATTGATCGTCTAATGTTTCTTAATGAAAATTTAAAAGTGCGCAAAAAATGCATTCTAAAAAATGATCAGTGGGTTAGGTTAGCTGCGTTTAAGGTTTGTGATTAGATTTTAATAGAATATTAATTGTTGCTGTAAAGCAAAACTTATTGATTCGTTTTCTAAGAATTACTATGTTGTGTTTGATCCCACCTTAAGTCCGTTTTAATGCTTAAGTAAAATGCGTAGTTTCTTATTTATAGATTATATTTCAATTTATTACTTTTTATATTACAAGATGGCAAACGAAATAGCGGGTGGTCGAAATCACAGTTGAACATAGGCATCCGCAATTGCAGATGCGTTGCTCACCTGTAATCAATGGCAAAGGAGACGCATTGAAAGAGAATATTTCCTCTTCTTTCCTCCGTCAAATCTATTTCCCCTTCTTTATATGAAAAGGATAGAAAGGGGTAGAGGATTAATATAAAGCCTCCGTAACGCACACTCATCGGAAGAAACGAGGAGTAGCTTCCATTTCGCGCATGTATTCTGTGTGGTCTTGGTATTGCGGTGGGCGAGCTGACCCATTCGTGTGAAGATATTAAAGCGGGCCCTACCACGGTTAAAGTTAAGATTATTGTTCGTGTATTTTTTAATTGCATTCCTAATTAAACAATACAATTTCAATTAATAATGAATTAAATATGAAGTAAAATTTTTAATTAAACGGAACATTGTTTATTGACGGTATAACTTTTATTTTGAATATTTAATTTCATAGACAACTAGATTTTATTTTTGACCAGATATAATTTATATAAAGTAATTAATCATAGACAAGAAAATGGTGAAGATATTTTAATATTAATTGGTTCTAATGGAATCTATAACTTCCTTGTTAATTATTAAAAATGTTTACGGAACTCGAATTATTCATATGTCAAGGTGCTTCGAAATAAAGATAATCGAATTTATAACAAAAGTACTTTTAATATTTTATATTACTACATATCCCTCGGGAACATAACATTTGTCGTTGATGACAAGTATACCACGTTATTCCAGGCCATGTTCTATATCTGTGCTAAATTTCAGTTAGATATGTTAAACCGTTGCGGAATTATTGAGGAAGCATAATAATTAAGAAGTATGTATCCCACAGGAAACATGACTACTTCCGGGATCAAAAGTAGCCTATGTGTTCTTCCTCACTATCTTCTACATCTATGCCAAATTTAATGGAGATCTGTTCAGCAGATTAGACGACAAACTCATTCAAACATGTATCCAACCATCTAAATTTCTCATTTATAATACAGCCGGGAGTTTTCTAAGTACTTAGTACGTGGCAATACTAAGTAAGTACTAAAATCTGAATAAAAATAAAATTTAATGAAAAATACTGTATTATCTAAGTTTACGTAAGATATTCTTTTTCGTTTAAGTTACTGTTTTTTTATAAAATATAAATAAATTAATAAAAATATTTAAATTTTATTTTAAGGATATTTAGTTGTCTATCATGCACAATTTATATCAGTTAGCTAGCGTCTTTATTTTCCGAGATATTAAAACTTTCTTAACTTTCTTTTTTAACCGACCCTTTATTGTTGCTCACAGCTGTAATAATACGATGAGTTGTGATTCTAGTGTCTATAATCAGTAATCTCAAACAATATGTATGGAGAAAAATTGCAATAATCTTGATATTGAGTGTTTATTTTTTTGTATTTCAATTTGAATTGAAAATTAGTGGGTCTCATCTTTATTTATGAGTAATACAAAACAGTTACAACAACAAAGCCATATAAAATCTTAAAGTAAATCAGTGTTGTAAATGTGTTACCGATTGTAGAAACCGGGTGGTCACAGGTTCGATTTGTTGCCGCGCTGCTCCACTAACTTTACAAATGTTTACACTGAACAACACTCTTGTAACACGCTCTTATCTCTCTAAAGATATTAACGTGCAGCGATATTATAAGGGTGTGTGCAGAGAAATAAAATTATGGGTCATACCACATGAAGATAATGGTCAGTGTGATTTTTTTACGAGCAAGTTTAAACCGTTGGAACTATTCCTGAATTCGTTTGTAATTTCAAGTAACAATAAAGAAGTTATCTTAATTTATGTGTGATGAAGGAATCTTAATCTTAATAATATTATCAATGCGAAAGTATAGATGGATGGACGTTTGTTGCAGCTTTTCGCCTAATCTGCTGAACAGATCTCGATGAAATTTGGCAGATGTATACAGGATAGTCTGGAAGAACACATAGGCTACTTTTAATCCCAGATATCGTTACGTTTCCAACGAATACGTAGTTTTTCTGATTTTAATATTTACTCGATAAGTCCGCAACGGCTTAACATATTGAGATTTCGTACCGTTATAGAACATAATCTGGAATAACACATAGGATGACAGCTAGTTTTGTATAATTTCAAGGTGTCAAATAATAAATGGAACATTCAAAACAATTTAATTATAAAGTGATTGATATATTTATATGCAATGGTCGTTTAGTTTACTACCATAATTAGTAATTCAAGTGTTGTTTAGCGGACAAAGGAAGCGGTCAATAAAACTACGTTCCGAACATGTCTAATAGCATTGATAAATACACGTTTAACGGAAAAAAAAAATCTATGTTTCCAGCGTTGACGCCACGTTAACCATTCAAACATCCCGTGCTCGAACCCATTCCAAATTCGAAATTCGAAATCGTAGCGCGTCCTGACGTTTCCTCTACGTGCGGTTTCCGCTCTGCGCACGCGCACTAAGAATCCCTAATCGCGCACACTTTTACATTCTACGTCGTTTTTTTCTGTTGTTTTTTTCTCTCTTTCTCGTAACGGAGTGAATGTATCCTGTTGTTTTGATTGATGGCAGTGAGATAGGCCGGCGAAGGCACCATTACCGAGTCCGATCTCATAGGGTTTTGTTGATAAATTGGCCGCTTGTATTCTTGGCGCGCGCCGGCCATTTTGGTTATGCTCGCGATTGATCTTTTGACGTTAGGTGTTTTTATTTTAAAATGCTCTGTTGTCTATACTTAATGTATTGATTTAGTATTTGTTTGTCTCTAGTCATCTTTGACCTTAACGGACTTTAGCAAACAATTATTTTAGTTTTATTTATAAAATACTAGCTTTTGCCCACGACTTTGTCCGCGCGGAATTAAGTAGAAGCGTACTAAGATTAACACTAATTATAGATTTCTGACAAAATGTATTATTGTAAAATTTTCAATCATACTTAACCATAGACAAAATTACGTTCAGCTGTCATTTGCGTTTTGTTATTCCATGTCAGATGCGTGTTTGTTAAACCACGTTTTATTCCGACTTTTATTCATTTTGATTTTTATGTCCCGTGACACGGGAACGCGGTTGGACGGGATGAAAAGTATCCTATGTCCGTCTCCTGGTTCTAGCCTCCCCACCAAATTTCAGCCAAATCGGTACACCCGTTCTTGAGTTATAATAAGTGTAACTAACACGACTTTCTTTTATATATATATAGAAGATATAGAATATAAATTCGTTATAAGTCGATTGCTTCAGATTTTTAAGTTTCATTGGTTTATATGTGTTACTCCAGTTAAACTAAATTCGGCATTCTTAGTATATACAATGAATTTCAATTTAATAAACCAAGTGAACCGATCGGTTGCCACTTCTAGCACTCACTATATCCCTGCTCATTAATATGTATCAGGTCTGTGATTGGCCAGTGACTGATGACTTCATTGCACGCTGCTAGAGGGCGTCGTACACTACAGCGTGAGCGAAATGTGAGATTAAAAAATGTAATATAAAGAGCGCATTCGCACAAGCGCTTTTTTCCGCCACGTTAAAATTCGACGTTGGCGGCTTTCGATCGATAAAAGCTTTAAAATCAGTCTTGTATCCTTTGCTCAGTACTCAAAATTTGACACTGCGCGATAAAACAAAACATCGAGTTTTATAAGCGCTGCCTTATGAATAGATATGGAAATGCGTTTGTTCTGTTTGAACGGTTATTTTGCGCGCGTTAAAAAGGCGCCTCAGGGAATAGGTTTATGCCGTTACTGATTCATACTATTTTGCTAACTAAATCTATTAACTATTTAAAAAGATCGTCGGCGGCGCCACTTAACCAATGTTAGGTACTGCACATGTAATACTAAAATCCTGAGTTCGATTCCCGATTAAGATTTTTGCATTAAGAAAGTTGGATACGATTAGACGGGTTGTATAAATTACCGTACATTTTCTGCACCTTAACTTCGTACATTCATTTATTTATAAATTTTCCATTACCAAATAAGATTTAGGTTCATTTAGTATTTTCTTACAAGGACGTTGTCAGACTTATTTCAACATTTAGTCTATATTCGCAACATTCAAATGGTTTCCTTCGTTTCGATTTCAAAACTGAACCAAATACATGTCCCATTAAGGGACGTAATAACGTTAACAATCTAATTCTAATGCCCGATAGTGTGTCGTTGCTATGCGACGCGCATGCCGTCCGCTGACGACAGAGGGCGCACGTTAAATACTGAACAATATAATGATCTATATACGCGGTGTACACGAGCTCCGCGTCGCCTATTGAATCGTAAGTAGTGTCGTGTGTGCTCCCATAGAGTAGTCGAACAAAACAGAATGGATAAAATTTAAATTTCGAATACTACATTTAAATTCTATTAACTTATGCAGTCCAAAGTTTATCTTAAACCTAACGTAACAAGCAACAAAAGTACTCATTTAACCAGTCTAATATCAAATTTAATT
The DNA here is from genome assembly GCA_011763625.2 of Papilio bianor. NCBI lineage: Eukaryota > Metazoa > Arthropoda > Insecta > Lepidoptera > Papilionidae > Papilio > Papilio bianor. Next base: position 638,845 of record JAAOEG020000004.1, read on the forward strand.
GATAAAATGCTAAAGTTTCATAGATACCTAATTTGAAGTTGAATCGTCTTTTTTTTACATATCAACACTTAATAAGCATACTTTTTTAATATGTCTTATTCTACTACAAAACCTTAAGTGCCTTAAGTGGTCAGCCTCATTACCCGCAGAACTGCAGACTGCTGGTGGGGGCGGGAAGTCATGGAATAGCGTCTACAGTCAAGTACAAGCAGCTAGGCGTCCCTCAAGAAGGATCGATGATCTAGTCAAAGATGCGGGAGTATCTTAGATGTAGTAATTTACGTGATGCATTTTTCAAACTACAGTCACCTCTTAAAGCTTTGTTAATCTTTGTCATTAAATTCTAAAACTTTTTATTCAAATGTGGCATCACAAGTTTTAGAGATAGTATCTTTATATACGGGATTTCCGGCGTCTGTCCCCTCCTATAAATATGTCGCAATTTCCACGGAACTCTAAATCACGTCATATTGTATTTTATTATTGTAATAGCGTGTTCGATTGAATTATTTTTGTTCCAACAAAAGCCGATTCCATATCGCCTGATTTAGAATTCAGAAAGCAATCGGAATCCGATTAGTCACCGCTCTTCGATGTCCTTACTTACCTTAGATTATTTTATTTGATATCACCTCGTACTCGTATGTTATAGAGACAAAAATATTGTATTTAATGAAAATCATCAAAAATTAAACTATTCTGCCAAGAATAAGTTTTATTGTGGTTTTTCACAGCTAAAATACCCTGTTTTTAACATCTCTAATTATATTCTAAAATCAAGAATACCTATCATGTATATACAACAAGAATGTATATTAGATGAAGTTTGGAAAGCCAGCGATGGAGAGGTAGAGAAGCAAAGGTTAGCGTGGCATAGACATATTATGCGGAGAGATGATGATCACATAAAGAAGAAAGTAATAAGATTGAATGTGAATGGCTACAAAGATAGGAAGATAAACTCTGTGAAATGAATTCAGATATGACGGCTGATAGAGATGTGTGGATAAGTACGTACTGTACCGACCCTCCGTAGGGACAAGGGCAGGTATCCATCGACAGATCGCAATTCAGGATTTAGTAGATTAATGATTCTTAATTAATTGTAATTATACTTACCTTTCTAGTGTACTTTCATTTGCATTCTCTGCATCTCTAAAATTTCAATGTGTAATGATGATCTGATGTCAGGTCTAAATTTTACTTTACAACTCTATGCATGAGATCCAAATAGCCTGTTTAGTATTACCCTTAGGTGCATTCGTGTCTGCAATTTAAAAGTAAAGTGAGGCTCATGCGCATTTGATTTGGATCGCCTCGATCCCTTCTACGAAACGACGAGTGGAGTCATAGTTTAAACAATGACTCTTGTATACGATGTCAAAGATTATAAAATAATAGAATGGTTAAATTATTATATTAATTGTAAAAAATACAAGATATAGGTTTGTATGAAACAAAGATAAATATTTTAACAAGTTTCGAATATTAAATGTTTTTTAAATCACTAAAACTTGGTAGGACTTAACCCCCAAGGACACTATGATCTTACGCAAAGCTAACTAAAATTTACTTAAAGTAGGAAAAAACTTGTATATCAATCGAAAAAATAATAAGTGTATATGTAAAGTATAAAGTTGAAACATTTTATTTTATTATAAGTCTTGTTGCATGGATAAAACAGACTTCGTTATCTTTTAAAAAAAAAAAAAATACAGATGTAAAAAATATGTCATATATAAAACGAATGCTCTGTTACACCAAGATGAGAATTATAATAATAAAAACAAATGACAATACTCCTTTTTTGAAAAAAAATAGAAAGCAAAAGACAACGATTAAAAATAAATCCAACTAAGGAAGTCGACTGCATACTGGCTTCTTCATAATATATTTAAAGTTAACATGTTAGCATGTTTGTTGTCTCTGAGAGACAGTCGTACGTTATGTCATGATTTGTCCGTAGCTACAAAAGCGTCCACAACTAATTGATCTATAATTGTATTATGGATCATCTGCGCGACGCGCGTGGGCGCCATTGAGGCGTGACCACGCATTCGTATCGATCGTAATCGATTTGTATCATAGAATTAGTATAGTGCGCTTGCGCAATTATGTATGAAGGGTGACGCTCGCGTTTAAGTCGATTAGTTTGCATAAATCATTAGTACTCGGCTTATCAGAGATCTTATGCTTTAAATGATGAGTACATCCTTAGTGGGTTGTTCGTGTAATGTTACTCAATGTAGTAACGGAGAAATAGATATCAAATATAAATAATAGATAACTTTTATAAATTAATATCAGATAATTACGAATTCTACGTTCGCATTAAACTTAAAAAAATATACTATATGAATTTCCTGCATCAGTAGACTTCTAAATTTAAATTCCAATTCAAATACAAAAAACTAGATCGATGAGGTGCCAAATAAAACAGATGTTACATTCGACCTCTAAATAGAAGACAAACAAACAAACAAATATTATCGGCGCGCCGCAGAAATCGTGCGGCGCGCGCGTGACCGGCCGCGCTCGCTGCACCGCAATACCATCCTATTAAATTAAGAATCGATACGATGACGGGATCTATTTGTTTGTTGAATGAATCTCGTGTAACGATGATCTAATTTTCACAACAACCATGACGAATGCTCAAGAGCTTGGAATGTATAGACAGCGTCATTTTGTTGTTTTAGATTGTAACAGATACTTTTTTTTTAAGTTACAAGGTGGCAAACGAGCAAGCGGTCACCTGAAATCGCTGAAATAGCGAATTGACCGCTACCAATATACATCCGCAATTGCAGATGCGTTGCCTACCTTTAATCGACGGAGACGGAGACGCACTGAAAGAGAATATTTCCTCTTCCTACGCGCATCCTCCTCCGTCAAGTCTACTTCCCCTTCACAGCCTTACCTTGTAAGAAAAGGGTGAGAAGGGAAAGAAGACTAAAATTAGGCCTCCGGCACCACACTCATCACACAAAACGCGGAATATCTTCCACTTCACGCCTGTCTTCTGTGTGGTCGCTTGTCTTGTCGGAGCTTAGTATTACACCGAGCGAGCCGGCCCATTCGTGCGAAGATGTTAAAGCGGGCTCTATCACTGTAAAACTACTTTTGTAAAGTTCGACCATAATCTTGACAAGAGAATTAAAAAAAACAACTAATCCTAGAATCAGATAGACATCAGGTCTATAAGAAAAATCAGTCACCTTAAAAGATATCTGTTCGTGAGCTTTATTATTAAACTAGCGGTCGCCCGCTTCTTTTCCTAAAATAAAAGGTTTTTTGTAAAATAAACGTAGCTTAAGATACTCCTTATTACATCAGCTACCTACCGTCCGTCCGTCCGTATAAAGGTCCCATCAAAATCGGTCCAGCCATTTCAGAGCTTAGCTGGAACAAACAAATAGACAGACATACAGACAAAAATTGTAAAAACAAATATTTTGGTATAGTACCGTATATATCTACATACATGTAGTAAAAAACGGTTATTTCAATATTACAAACAGACACTCCAGTTTTATTATATGTATATATAGATTCATAATATAAAACGTATGTAGAATATTCCTTATTTAAATATTGTAATAAAAAGAATTGCCGTGTCTAAGCATTTCATTGCTCTATTGAATTCCTTTGAGAAGTTCACTGTGAGAAATAGGCCACGATGCGGATATGATTATTGCATCATCTAATTCTTTAATTACGCTAATATTTCTTCCTCGTTCATTAAACGTGAATTAACTTCGTGATTTTATTTAACGCTTTTAATTTGATCTTTCTATGGACTGTTAATATAACAAATTTAAGAAATTGTAGCAGTGTGTCTGTATATATATGTCGCTTGATAGTAAGTGTGAAATAAAATAAATATATAAGATAAAGTGTCTGTGTTTATTATTGAAAAAAAAATATTATTCGTACATCACCACATCACATAGTATACTCGTAAATTAAAGGCGCTTTCTCTGTCCCTATATCCCTATGTTTGCTTAAATCTTTAAAACTTCGCAACGGATTTTGATGCGTTTTTTGAATAGATAGTGATTGAAGAGAAAGGTTTATGTTAATTTTTAATAATATCCATTAAATAGTAGAGAAATACTGTTATTTTGGAGGTTTCTAATGTGGAGTCGTAAATATTTACATTTTTTCCACTTATATTGCAACAAACGCTGGCTGAACCCTACGAGATTTATCAAAATAATGTACTAAGTATATATTTTATACCCGTGCGAAGCCGCAGCGGGCTGCTAGTATGATATATTAAGGAAAATAGAAGTTAAAAAATAGACTTTCGCATTCAGCAAAAGTCTATTTTTTAACTTCTATTTTCCTTAAGGCTGTGTTATTTCCAGGTAATCTCCAAAAAAACCGGGCCGATTTTAAGGAACTTTTGACGAGACGGTAGCTGATGTGCTGGAATATTTTAGAGCATTTATTTTGAATTCTACTTTGAGGAAATCGCTGGCGATCGCTACTATATTTGAACGAATTTTACTTCGATAAACTGATGCATTAAATGAACCGATGCCAATGAAAACATTCGTAATACAGATTCTGTTAATTCTCCAGAAACATAATTAGTGTACGTACTATAAAAGGTCATTTTTAATGTTATTGAATGATTTTAATAAAATTTAATTTGTAATATTATAATTTATTTTGCTTTGAATAGAAATATGTATCGATTGATCGAAGGTTTGCTGGCAAAAAATGAAGCAATAATCAATCAGTTTGAAGGTCAAAATAACCGAAGTTCACGTCTGACAAGGTAGGTCACACCGCGGACGAATAAAGACCATTTTTAGTTTCACACTGTTATTAATTTTAAAGAAGCTCAAACCGTTTAGTAAATTGTAAGGAACCTTTTTGAATATTTTAAAATGACTTTGAAGTGATTTGCTACTATTGAGGGAGGGATGGTTGCAATTAAATGACTACGTCGAATATATAATTTTTATTTTATTTGCCTTACATTGGTAAATAAATCTATATAAATATATATGAAACGAAGACTTGTTAGTAACACCATTTATTATCTTAGATCGGCTGGATTGATTTTTATGTATTCATCAGAATGAAGATAATAAGTATTAAAATACAATATTTATTAATAAAAAAATAACAGTCAAAACATTGGTCTAACCGTTCATTTGTTATACATCCTAAATGTGCTCATTTATTGCGTCTTAGGTTGAATAAAGTTCGCGGGGTCAGATCGTCTTAATAATATTATACATGCGGATGTTTAGATGGACGGATGGATGTTTTTCAGAAGGTATATCCAGAACGGCTCAATTGATTATAGGTGTAAAACACAGTATGGAATAATATAACGGCTACATCTTTTAGGTTTCTTTTAAATCAGCGCGGACGGAGTCGCGGGCAAAAGCTAGTAAATTAATAAAATAATAAATGAAATAATAATAAGGTTAATTTCTTAAAAATTATCATTAAAATTAGTGTAAAGTAATTAAGATAAACTATATAGATAATATATTATTCATAAGAATTTCGTTATTTATACCCAGTTACTTCTACACGTATTGAAATATTATTATTATTAAATTTGCATGCATAGATGGATGGATGTACATCTGTCCATTTGATGCGAAATGTCTCCAAAACAGCGTGACTGATCTCAATGAAATTTAGTGTAGATGCAGAACACAACCTGGAAGGACACATAGGCTTTTTTTATATTACAAGATGGCAAACGAGCAAGCGGCCTCCTGAAATCGCTGAAATAGCGAAGTAATCACTGCCCATAGACAACTGCAATTGCAGAAGCGTTGCCCACCTTTAATCGACGGAGTAGGAGGTCCACTGGAAGAGAATATTTCCTGTTCCTATGCGTATCCTCCTCCATCAAGTCGACTTCCCCTTCCCATCCTTTCCTTGTAAGATAAGGGTGGGAAGGGAAAACTAATATTGGGCCTCCGGCACCACACTCATCAGACGAAACTCGGAATAGCTTCCACTTCACGCCTGTCTTCTGTGTGGTCGTGGTATTACACCGGGCGAGCCGGCCCATTCGTGCGAAGATGTTAAAGCGGGCTCCACCACTGTTAAATTACTACTAATTAAGTTATTTTTTTAATTCTACGTGAGCGGCAAGAAGTTAAAATTGAAATATTGAATTCCTGAAATCCACCCACGTCCCGCAATGTTCACACACCCGGCATCTTTAACAATGAAATCAGTGTTAGGCGGACAATCGCTCAACGTCTGAGTGTCACTTGAGGTTATTTTGTTGAAAATGAAGCGTCCAGTTCAGAACTGAAGAGCTACTCGAGTGCTTGTCTTGTCCAAATACTTTTCCTTGTATCAATACACGGATTTTTTATCATATGAGTAACGAAAATAGGACATGACTGAACTCATGACATCATTTATTTGATTTATTTGACATTATATTGCTAATATAGTTTGTTTTCCCCGTAATGAATATCAAACAAAATAGTCACATTTTTCTGGGTAACTTAAAGAAAATAAAAAGTCCAGGGTAAAGCATCATCATCGGCACACTATACGTCCCCATCGAGTGGCTCGGACCCTACCCTAAGAGCTTTACGCTCTGGTCTCTGGAGGAACTGGATTTCTAAGATAGCTTACAGGAGTTTTTCTGGACGCCCTATGAAAGAGATCAGAAGACACGAGTTCCTGAAGGTAGACGTACT
>JAAOEG020000004.1:677008-710667 GCA_011763625.2 Papilio bianor
CTGAAATCTAAAAACACTCCAAGGTACCTGATGTGCGGTTGTGTTGTGATATAGCTGGAACCCACGGCTAACTTCATATTTTCTATTATTCTCCGACTTGTTACTACTACTTGTCTGTCTGACTGTCTGTCTGTTTTTCTGTCTGTCTGTTTGTTCCGGCTAATCTCTGAAACGGCTGAAGCAATTTTCACGGGACTTTTATTAGCAGGTAGCTGATGTAATAAGGAATAACTTAGGCTACGTTATATTATTATAGTAAAAATCTTTATTTTAGGAAAAGAACTCGCAGACTGAGTCGCGGGCGACAGCTAGTACTTAATAATATTGATCTTATTAATTACTCGTGTTCTTTTTACGTATATCAAATAATGGTCTGTCGAAATACTATCAATACAAATATATTATATTCGTTTACACAGGTGTGTCGAATCGTCAATTATTACAGAAATATCTTTTGTCAGGTTTTTGACGAGACCTTACGGAGACGTGACGGGGACGTGACAAGACGTCAGAAAAAATCTCGCGTTCTTGATTCTTTAGCAAACGGATATTGCGAAGTCAACAAAAAGTTGGTGACTTGCAAGTAAGATGAATTAGGGTCAGTCGGGTCACGGGTACACTGGGCGACAAAGTATATACTTTAACCTTTGTTATGTTGTAATACCATTTGGAATAAGTGCTGATATAATTGTATCTTCGTAAAAAAATATTGTATTTATCTAGTATTGATTTTAGGTACAGCTGTAGGATTAAAGAACCGTGTTCTTAGATTTAAAAAATTACTGATTTTCGGCGACTTAGCCTAGTTCATCGTCGTTAGCTCAGTTGCATCACGATGTTTCTTTTACCGTACGTATCCTAGTTATCCTTATTATTCATCTTCAATCCAATTTGTTTAGTATTAATTCTTATGTCTCCTACATAACTTTATTACTATCAAAACAGTAAATACTCACTGTCTCTTCATTCTTTAAGAAATATGTACTAAGGGTATCTAACCATTAAATAACTCCGAGAACGGTAGTTAAAGGTTTAAAAAAAATTTAGCCCGTTACATAAGTCGCAAACGTAAACACAAACGAACTCATTCAGAAGGTAATGACGACCAATCATAAATCCATTTCGATAACATCAAAGCCGAGGTGTCACGGCCAGATGAAATTGGCAGCGTGTTTGAAAATTATAACACCGTCTGTGAGTACTAGATGGCGTTGAGATAAAACCACGTCGCTCGCGCACGGCTTGAGATCACAGCAGTGTACGTCAATCAGCATGTGTACGGTAACCACAATTAATAAAATTAAATACAATATTTCACAGTATCACTAAGTTTGAAAGTAGCACCAATTGTAGAGTTTTTTATTTTTTTAGATTATAAGGTGGCAAACGAACAAGAGGCTACCTATATTCGCTAGAATTGTGAAGCGACTGCTACCCATAGACATCCGCTACGGTTGCCTACCTTTAATTGACGGAGAAGAAGACATACAAAAAGAGTTTGTCCCCTTTCCTATACGCCCCCTCCTCCGGCAAATCCACCTTCCCTACCCATCCTTTCCTTGTAAGAAAAGTGTGGGAAGGGAAAGAGGTTAGGTATAGGCTTCCGGCACAACACTCATCAGATGAAACGCGGAATTACTTCCACTTCGGGCAACAGATGTTGGTGATGGTGGCGTCTAACAACGTTAAAAAAAAAATTGAGAAGCAAAAGGTTAGCGTGGTATGGAAATATTATGCGGAGAGATGACGGTCATATAAATAAGAAGGTAATAACATTAAATGTGATGGTTACAAAGGTAAAGGAAGACCGAAGAAAGTATGGATGGATTGTGTGAAAGATGATATGCGGAAGAATGGTGTGAATTTATATATGACGGCTGATAGAGATGTGTGGAAAAGTAGTAGTAGTACATGCCGTGCCGACCCCTCGTAGGGACAAGAGTAGGAAAAGGGAAATATTCTCATTCTGTATGTCTCCTCCTCCGTCGATTATACGTAATGAAATCGCTTCGCTTTTTATATAAGCGAATAATTTTAGCAAGGTGGCCGCTTGCTTGTTTGCTTCCTTATTTTACAAAAAAAGTTAAGACCCACAAATGTATCTGAAAACTATAAATAAATATAAATCAAACAATACCATTATCCCTTATTTCCTTGTATAGTATGGTGACAGTAATGGAAGACATCAAGTGCACTAATGTCGGTACATTAAGATTAAGGACACATCTAGTTGCTTTACCGGAGATCGTGTTTTTTACGGTGCTATTATTTTCATTGCAACTGGAGTGCGAAGTGTCTGCCGTCCGCTGACTTGGATGTGGTTTTATTGATATTCGAATCAACTGTTATATTCTGCAACTACATTGTTTTTCATTATTTGTAAAATTGTGAAGAACATATAAAAAAGAAATAGACAAATAAAAGAAGAAGAACGTTTCACATTATTAAATTTGTCCGTACGAGTTAGATCTTAATCTTAGTATAATATTATAAATGCAAAAGTTTTGATGGATGGATGAATGGACGGATGTTATTGTTTGTAGCCTAAACTGCTGAACTAATCTCGATGAAATTTGGCATAGATGTAGAGGATAGTCTGGAAGAACACATAGGCTAATTTTGATCCCGGTAATAGTTACGGTTCCCGAGGGATACGTAGTTTTTGGTTATTTACTCGATAATTCCGCAACGGTTCAACATATCCTATTGAAATTTTGCACATATATAGAACATAGTCTGAAATAATACATGGGATACTAAGTGGTAGAGCCCGCTTTAATATCTTCGCACGAATTGGCCGGCTCGCCCGGTGTAATACCACGACCACACAGAAGACAGGCGTCCAGTGGAAGTCATTCCGCGTTTCGTCTGATGAGTGTGGTGCAGGAGACCTAATTTTAGTCTTCTTTCCCTTCCCATCCTTATCTTATAAGGAAAGGATGGGAAGGGGAGGTGGACTTGACGGAGGAGGACACGCATAGGAAGATGAAATATCCTCTTCCAGTGCGTCTCCTCCTACATTGATTAAAGGTAGGCAACACATCTGCAATTGCGGATGTTTATGGGCAGCGGTCACTTCGCTATTTTAGCGATTTCAGGTGGCCGCTTGCTCGTTTGTCCCCTTGTAATATAAAAAAAAAGTTTTATTTTAATTCCGCGCGGACGGAGTCGCTGGTGGTACCTAGTGTGTACAATGTAAAATAAGACAATGAAAATGTGGGAAATAACGCTTAATCTCTTTCGATTAATATATATATATATATATATATTTAAAGCAGATACGTAAAGACTTCTGTAAACATATAAAAATAATAATGTATATATACTACCTAGTACCTCTTAAAAATAAGTTACATAACGCATCCATAATCCTCTTCGTAGTTCATTGTGCGCAAACAGCGTTCACAATCGGTCACCTTGACTTTTCCCGATCGGTGTAGAATAATTTGACATAATACCGCATCCACATCATTACGTGGTATTATTACTTCTCGGTGCGCAATACTTTACAATTACAGTTACACTTTATGTATTATATTTTATTATTTTATAACATCTTGACCTCGTTTTAGTGTTAGAACATCATTCATATAAAATACGATTTGAATATAATAAATTTATAGAATGTAATCACGTATTTATATTACGTACTCATTACGTATGGTAATAGGGATTCCTTAAAAAAATTGTAATGCTTACGTAGTAGACAGTAGGAATTCCTATCTCAATTGTATTTTATCACCCTCGTTTCCGGTATACCTGAAATGGAAGGATACGGTTGCCTTATTGACTTTCTTTATATAAACAGATGTCGATACAGATGTGACTCACTGGGATCCCTGACAAGTATAGTGACAAGACCTTTCTTACTTATGGTCGTATTGTGTTATTAATCAAGTTCAGTATAGTGAGTACAGTATAGTTTCCAGTCAAAGTATTGCACTAGTAACAGCGGTAGATTAATAAAAAAAAACATTTAATCCTTAACAACGCAACAACACAATCAGAAATAACAAAGGAGAAAAAAAACATGACAATAATTAAGTAGAAAAAAAATTGTATTATAATTAAATAAAAGATTATAATAAGCATTGTAATGCTGACCGGATTGGGTCCACGCTCAGGTTTTACATGTAGATCTAATTTTTATATTGCTGTATACATTAAGATATTTAACGAATATACTTTGAAATATAACAAGACGTAAAACGAATGTAGAGATTAAAAGATATGATGAAAAAAATTGCGTTTTTAGACAACACAAAGTTCACTTAACGTCAATCAAACCGATGACCAATTTTACTAATATTATAAATGCGAAGGTTTAAATGGATGTGTGGATGGATTTTGTTACAAAGTATCTCCAAAATGAATCAAAGTGTAAAGTCAAGAAATAATCAGTTAAGATATGCACATAGTCTAAGATCTTTATAGAGTACTTGGTAATTTCGAATTCATTTTCTCATTACTTTTTACTAGCTGTCGCCCGCGACTCTGTCTGGATTTAAAAAAAATCTTAGTAAGTAACCTGTGTGTGATGTGATCTTCCAGTATATGTTCAACATCTTGGCTAAATTTCATCGTCATCCATTGAGACGTTCTGAAGATGCCTTCACACAAACATCCATCCATCTAAACAATCGCATTTACAATACTAGTAAGATCTAAAGAATCGCGTCCTAAGCCACAATTGCAAAATGTATTGCATGGATAAGCTCAAGGTAAAAATACGTACATAGATAAAGATACTCTGACCTTGCAGAAGGGATTTGAGTTCCCTCTGCATTTTTTACCGTATACACCACGGGAGTGTCCGAATAATTGTTTGGAAGAATTCCTGCCGCCGTTTCAATCACATGACTCGGCAGACCGCCAGGTACCATTCGCACCATCTCGATGGCCTGCAATCCACACCGTGCGGTTCGCGAATTTTTTTGCCTCGCACAGCCGCGTTAACAATGGTTTGTCCTCTGTGGTTTTTCTAAACCGTAGCGATTTAGAAATACCCGACTTAGAAGAAGAACCTTTCTTCAAGAAGCGAGGGTATCACCTTCTCAAAGGGCGACAACGCATCTGAAGTTCCCCTGGTATTGAGGATGTCTAGGGGCATCGATCACCTCGGTGTTCACGCTGCTCGTTTGTCCCCTTCTTTTATGAAAAAGAACTTACGTGTCGCATTTAATTTAAATAATAGGATTTATGTACCAATACTGACAACTTTTGTAACAATAAACACCGAACTTTATTAAATAGCGTGTATTAATAAATTATAATCAAAATCTTTAAAGTTTAAAGATGCCTTTAGCATTTATCACACAGTTAAATTTGTTCTCTTTTAACGTATGAATAACGTATCTACGAATGAACTTAAACACCAAAGTCTACTCTCTTATAGAATGTTTACGCCATTACTGTCGTTCAGCTTACGATTTGTCAATGAATTAGTCCCAATTTATATTCTGTGGCTGTGCTTAGAGGTAACAAAAATTGGGATTTAACGTAATAATGAGCTGTGTTGTCGATAACTACGTGTCGAGTTTTGACAGGCGGCGGTGTGGCGGCCGATTTGTGAGCCTTTGAATATAGAGAATCGGACTAGGCAAAGAGTAATCGCTCTGTTGTAGTAATAAATTCTTTAATTATTCGGGACATGAGATTAAAAGGACAATCACATAAGGGCATATGACTTTCGCAGGTAAAATTGTTAACGTTTTTTTCAGATCACAAGATGGCAATCGAGCAAGCGGCCACCTCAAATCGCTGAAATAGCGAAGCGACTGGTGCCCCTAGTCACAAATCAGAAGGGATGCCTAATTTTAATTGGCGGAAGAGGAGACGCAATGAAAGATAATATTTCCTATGCATCCCCTCCTCCGTCAAATCCACTTCTCCTACCCATCCTTTCCTTATAAAGAAAAGGTGGGAAGGAGAAAAGGATAAATATTAGGCCAAAGGCGTGCACACTCATGAGACTAGACGTGGAATGGAAGCATCCATTTAACGACTGCCATCCGTGTGGTCGTGGTATTACTCCGGACGAGCTGGTCAATTCATGCAGTTGTTGTTGCCGGCGTCTACCACTGTTGTTTGCGTGGAATGCGCGCTCTTGACATGTCCTGTTTCTTAAAAGTCAATGATCGGTCGAGCACAGAGGGTCAAATGATGCTCACATAAAAACCAGTGAATGGTCTACTTTAGATAAGACAAGTTGGGTGAGAACGCCCACGCATCTTGCTTGAACTTTACTGTCATTTATTGTATAATGATTTGACCTTTATTTTATTTTCTTTTAAATATTCCGTTAGACATTTATTGCGGTATTTATTAAATTTATTAAACAATTTAGTATCGTTTTCATTTGATATTTTGACGCAATTAGCCTTGTCGTGTAAAGGGTAATTAATATTGCAAGCGATGGTTACTTTAATTTGACATTTATTGACATTAATTTGACACATAAATACGAGACTAGATATACGCAGAAGTATAACAAAGTAACAATGAATAATCACCAAAATACTGAAAGACGAAGATGCTTTTTTTTTGTAGTACTAGGTCACAAACGAGCAAGCGATCACCGGAATTTAACAATATAGCGAAGCGATTGCTGCCCATAGGCATATGCGGATGCGTTGTGTTTAATCTACAGAGGAGGGTACGTACAGAAAGAGAAGGATTCTCAAACCAATGCATCCCATTCTCCGCTAAATCCCCTTCCTGTTCCCATCCTTCGCGACCAGAAAAAGAGAGAGAACTAAAATTAAGTCTCCGGTACGCACACTCATCTGACGAAACGCGGAATTGCTTCCACTTCTCGCCTATCTTCTGTTTGGTCGTGGTATTGCACCGGGCGGGCCGGCCCATTCGTGCGAAAGAGAATAAAGAATTCCTACCACTGTAACAGTGCTATCAAAATTCAATATTCTAGTTCAATTACAATTTACTATGATTAATAAAAATCTAATAGCGCACACGCCTTTCCACAACCACTTTACGAGTAGAGTGAAATATAATTCTGTCAGCTGGCTTTCATATTTTCATTGTGCGAGTCAATATTTCTACTTTACGCCGTACTCGGTCGGTCTCCGTCGCGATGATAGAACGGTAACACGGACCACCCATTTGCTGGACCACGCTCTGCCAGTATAAGTTATGCTTTACTGATAAGATAAATTAATATGGACATGCTTTAAATTTGACATTAGCTTTTAATAGTCTTGGGGACGTAACGTATTTTGTTAGTTACATTTCTTAAATTAGATTTTTATGTACAAAGTACTGCTTAATAAATAAGTAATGCTAATTAAAATAACAATTTATGAGTAAAGTTATAGTGTATTTTGAATTATAACGATACATCCTTAAATTAACTTAAATGAAGTATTTTCAAAGAAAGAAGGCTGAAGAATAGAAGAGGTTAAATAAATAGCAAATCCCACTTTTGTATAATCTTAATCTTAATAAATGCGAAAGTGTAGATGGATTGATGGATGTTTGTTAGAGTTTGTTGCCTAAACCGCTGAACGGATATCGATGAAATTTGGCATAGACATAGAGGATAGTCGGAAAAACACACATAGGCTACATTTGATCCCGAAAATTGTTACGGTTCCCGAGGGATACGTAGTTTTCTGCTATCTACTCGATAGTTCCACACCGGTTCAAATATTGCTGAAATGTTGCACAGATATAGAATATAATCTGGAATAACACTTAGGTTACTAAGTTTCATTTATGCCTGGATGGAGTCGCGGACGACAGCTAGTATTTGAATAAAAATTTATACGTTATAAGATAAAAAAAGTCCTATCCACTTTACTCTTACATCGACTGCCATGTTTATCGTTGTAATTGGATTAAACGATTTTTTTCTGTCATTGTTCCCGCGGCCGGCCATTGTTCTTACGAGTCTCGTTTGTTTGTTTGTCTGTCTGTGTGCTAATAAGCTGTAATGTGATACAATACTTCATCTCGATACCGACACGCACTCTATAGACTCAAATGGAATATGACAATGGAAATAAGATTAAGGCGAGCACTTACTATCGCAAGATCAAGGTGGTGAAAGTAAAGCATGGCATGAACTTTTAGTATGTCATTTATAAAGAAGCCCCGTAGTCCTACGCTATATAATTTAATAGAGATATATAATACAGCTAGAGAGAGACCGGCGTTGAAATGGAAACCTCGCCGTTGGAGAGGTTAAGATTGGGGCCCTGATCGCCAATCAAAACAAAACCCGGGAAAACGGTAACATGGCTTGGTCTTAGTTGTCCAAGTTTTGTGAAGGCACGAGGTAATATTTCCCCTGGGGTAGTGCAGTGTTCCGGCGCGTTCCATTGGAGTTCCAGGGACCCTCGCACACTTGAGGTTAGCCTTTTTAAAAAAAAACTGTTCAAACTATTTCTTTAATTTGTACTCTAACGACAGATGTTTCGTAATGTTTTTAAATAGTTCAAAATATCTATAATATAATGAATAATTAAACGTTTTCTGAATAATTAAAAACCAATCTCCAAAACAGATCAATGAATTTGTTATAAGTATAGAACATAGTCTGGAAGAACACAATTGTTAGGATGAATAACAGCACGCGGACAGCGCTTGACCGCAAATCCACCTGATGTAAATTCGGTCGAAAGAAGGTAACGTTAGCTTAGTAAATATAAACTTAAAAAAAAGCTTAGTAAACACCTATTCACGCTATATAATTCGCGCGGACAGAGTCGCGGGCGAGTAGCTTTTCATATTCATTAATGTAATATTTATTGCACATATAAATTAAATTCCGTCAATCACGTCGCACAAATCACAGCCCTATTTCGTCACATTCGATTACAAGTTCCAAGAACGCATTGTGCGAATTCGGTTGGCGCATAAATTTGACTATCGAAGTCAGATCGGCACCGATACCTGCTTGATTGTAGGTATTAAGCCTTTTTGGTAAGCGGAGGCTTCAATCGCATCGCTTCCAATCTGTAATTTGTGAGCCGCGTCGAAATCGAACGGGATCGTGTGGCCCAATTGTAATAACCCTCAATCAATGATATTGTATGCCCATGAACGTACGTAATAGGCGAATTGGTTGTAATTAATCGATATCGATTCTCGGAATCGATATTTTTCTCGTGCGACCGAGAGAAATTTTAACATCGATTGCGTACTGCTACCGCAGTGGCAACAATTATGAAACAGATAAAAATATAAATTTATCAAATCAGTAATTAATAGCCACGTAAACTATTGGCTACTTGAATAACGGTCGTGGGTTCAGATAACATTCGGAACAAAATGTTCTGTGATTGAGCGACGGCGGACGGGTCTTATAACTTATAATATGCAGGTCCTGGGTTCTAATCCCGCCATGTACCAATGTGTTTTTCGATTTTCAAATAACATATGTACTTTTATCCGATGTTACGGTGAAGGATAACATCGTGATGCAACCTGTACATACTCGTACTGGAGAAAAACTTAAAAATAATTATTTGATTTCTAATGCGGGTTGCATTAAGCCAGCGTGGTTTACTAAGGCCCAGTCACCCCTAACTTAGGGTGTGCTATGCTCTATGCATACTTATGTTACATGTTTTGTAACATTGACTTTCCACCGCCAAAATAATTGTACAAGTTATTGTACAGTATATTTATAGATACGGGTATTATAGCAGTGGAAACTCATGCTTACTTTTTATATATAATGTTGTTTATAAGTTGATTTAAGTAATAAATATAGTAGTAAATTATGACCGCTTACTATACCTTAGGTAACCGCATATTGAAACAGTATTTAGCATCAAATATTTTATTATTATTAAATTGAGTAATGTTACCGATTGTATCTAAATCATTTATACTATTATCGGATCAATAATTCCGCGTGTTGTCTATTATGTGTGCAATGCTGGAGGCCTAATTTTTGTTCTCTTTACCTCCCTACACTTTTGTTATGATGTGAGTAGATTTGACAGAGATGAGGACTTAGGAAGGGAAATATTCTCTTTCTGTGCGCCTCTTTCGGTGATTAAAGGTAGGCAACGCAACTGTGATTGCTGATGCGCAGCAGTCACTTTGCCGATTCAGTGAATTCTGGTGACCGTTTGCTCGATTGTCACCTTAGAACACAAAATCGCTCTTAATAAGAAATGAAGTATCGTGGTATTAACACGTTTATCTGGGCATTAAAATTTTGTCATAAGTTACTACTCTTTGTCTTCGATCTTGGTCATAGATTATGTGTAGCCTATGAAGTGTTTTTATGAAAACGTATTATTCATACCAGATATAGTGTAAAATTTGTACAATGTGTTAGAATTCCCATTCGTGCATTCAACTTTGTACAGTTGAGTAAGCGGCGTTCAACCTAGAATCGTATAAATTATCCGCACCGACCGTCCATATCCATCAGTCGATCAAAGCGAACTTATAAATCACCGGCAGCGACGACAATTAATCAATCGAATCACTCGATTGATACAATTCGATTCATCTCTCGATTAGACTGATTCGATTCGGCGCGAAACAATCGCCTCAGAGCTCACTTATGAATAATTCCCTATCAATTATCTGCATGTGATTTACTGCGTCAGTAAAACGCTGCAAGGCGCAGAAATGGGTTCAGCGCAATGATTTACTAGGGCTCAATCACTGCCCGCAATAAACTCAATGTGGAAATGTTACAATGCTTTAATTGGTCATTTCTACAGATTATTTTAACTTGATTTATAACTTTTGGTGTATTTTTTTAATGTATTTTTGTGAATAGGAACAGAATTATAGTATCTATTGCTAGATTTGGCGGGTAGCTACTTTTGTTCTTGACTTGCTAAATTAAAAAATGTTCTATGGACATAAATAAATATTGAATCTATATAAACGAAGTAAAATGGTGATTTCCGAAAATAATCCCTCTCCCACTCCCACTCGTTATAGATGTCTCGTTTGACTTATGTCATATTTGAAGCCAAAATAAATAACAATGATGACATGTGACTGACAGTTTAAAAAGGTCAAATACAGAAATAACGATGGCCGTAAACGTCACTATTTCAAGCTTCCAGTATTACTCCTCATAATAATCCGATTCATATGTTTATAGCAGTTAGTATTTTTGTGTCAATGATCTCAAATCCAGAACTTGCAGGCCAGTATAAATCATTTACTTTTGTTACACGGATACGTATGGTTTAAATATTGGTCAAATGCGTTAACAATGTTGACGAATGCAATGTTACGGCACTGACACTTTAATAAAAATCAGTAATGGCGTTTAGTTTGCATTGTCTACCAGCGGACGCCCACGCCGGCTCCAGATAAATTATTAATATTGTATTTGTAATGACACATAGATTAACACGCTCACAGAGAATAACTTCAATGTTATAATTAAATGTTAACCGAACATAGACAAACATATAAACATTAATTTTGTTTACATAGATTCTATGTTACTAAAACAAATAGTACTATATAATAAATTTAGACTTTTTTATAATTACGGGGTAGCAAGCGGCCATCTGTATTAACCAAAATAATGAAGTGTGAAGTGTGTGCGGAATAGATCCATAGAAAGATATCAATCAGTTCGTTTTCGTCCGCGTCCCTTTCTCAGTCAATATAGAGGAAAATTGTGGGAAGGGAATGAGTCAAACGAAATACAGAATTGCTTCCATTACACGCCTGTCTTCTGTGTAGTCGTGGTATTACAACGGACGAGCCGGCATTCGTGCAACAGATTTTGATGCTGGCCTCTACCACTGTTACTGACTTGTGTATTGAAAACTCTTTAGAATTCACCCTTAATAAAGCTACATTTCACTAATAATAATTTGGCCCATACACTTGCCAAAATTGTTTTGAGCTTAAATTGTTGTTTCGATTTTAATTCTTCTTTGATTCAATCATTGTAATGGCTTTAAATCTAATAATACCTCGTTAGTCTACTCTGTGACCGTTTATGCATAGAGCATTGTTAGTCACCGTACGACAATGGCCCCATGTCTGTATCACACAGTACGTATATCTTACGCTATCGGCCTTAGCTAGCGATTTGCATAATTTGACACGAGTAATGCTCTAGTACTTGAATAAGCTTAGAATGGTAGCGAACGAAATCGTATTAGAAATAACGTACAAGCTACTGAAATTAGATATGGGTCAATGATAACAGGATAGGAAGTAAAGTTATGATGTGGTTTGTCTACATTTGTTCGTCATTGTTTACTTACTCTTTAGACGTTTCTTTAGTTGGAAACGACTTTTGGATGTTTACGTTTTTTATCTGTAATTAACAGTGGTAACGACCGCTTTATCATCTTCGCACGAATAGGCCGTGGCTCGACCACCGCTATACCACGACCACACAGAAGACAGGCGTGAAGTGGAAGCAGTTCCGCGTTTCGTCTGGGAGTGTGAGTGCCGGAAGCCTAATTTTAGTCCTCTTTCCCTTTCCAGCCGTAAAGGATGGGAAAGGGAAGAAGATTTGACAGGGTGGGGTGCATATGTTTGGGATTTTTCTCTTTCTGTGCGTCCCGTTCTCTGTTGATTAAAGGTAGGCAACGCATCTGCAAATGCGGATGTCTATGGCCAGCGGTCACTTCGCTATTTTGACGAGTTCCGGTGACATTTTACAATAAAAAAATACTGAAGTATTCGCTCTCCATGAGCCAATTAAATGTTGCAACGTGTCTGCAATTTGTAATTTCTATAGGCAGCAGTCGCTTCGCTAATTTGGTGATTTTATGTGGCCACTTGTTTTGTTTTCTACCTTATAATAAAAAAGGTTTGCTAATCAATTTAGTAGCCTAAATTATCGCTTACTAACGTTATTAAGCCTGCTTAAAGATAGTCGTTACAACATCTTTATCTTTAATGTAGGTTGCATGTTTAAAATTAAAAAAAAAACAGATTATAAGCAAGTAGTGAAATTTAAATTTAACAAGTCATAAGTACGATACGGCGATGACAATGTCTATTTTCATTTTAATCTCTCGATCTTATCTTCAGTTCCCAGTAAGTGACCCCTAATAAATAAAGATTTTTTTTTTCTCAACCAATAACGAATCTATACATTCCATTATTTATGGTTCTGGTCGTCAACAAATCATTGCTTTGTGTATTACTTTCATAATATATTGTATTTAAAGTCGACGAAGTGCTAAGATTTATGTCAACGATCACACATTCTTAAATATTTATGGTAAATTCTAGATGTGACTTAATTTTGTATTTAGTTTGTTTATTGTTCAAACACATTTAGAAATAATTGAGCATCACCGATTTATAATTTTAAGCACTAATAAGATGTTAAATCTTAATTTTTTCTTAAGATGTTAAATCTTAATTTTTTCTTAAGATGAAGTAAAAAGAGACTGGATGACTAAGCAGGAGTAGATCTGATTGTAAAAAATGAAGGATACATCCAAAATGTGTTCCGTAAGGAAAACTAACAATATTAACAAATTAATATCACGTACTTGTAATTTTTTAATTTGCGACATGGAAACAAAAAGGCTTTATTATTGTTAAGCTTTATATAAGTCAATAACTGACCTAATATTTTTCCATTAAATTTTAATAGATTATTTAATTTGACGTTTTAACTATAATTTAATTAACATTTTTATCTATAATGAACAATTTTTTTCTAATTAAGTTATTGAATATGGTATTGAAAAGCTTAATCTATGTATAAAACAAGGGTGTGATAGTTATACCATTTGTAACTTAAAAAAGGTTTACCGTTTTTTATTATTTATCCGTTTTTGGATTTGTCTTCGACAGGGATATTAAAAATATTATGTTAATAAATAGAAAAAAATATCAATCAAAACATGAACTATGCAGTTGTTATAAATCCTAAATCTACTCATTTATTGCTTCTAAGATGAAACTAAGTTCGCTGGGTTAGTTAGTAAGTTATAATTAAGTAATGATATGGATGTATTATGTTGAATTAATTTAAATACAAATTAAAGAGTTTTAAGTCCTCAGTAATGTTACTATGGTTGCATTATGTCACATCTAGTAACAGACACATCTTTGGCTTTGTACCAAATAAATGTCAAAATATTTTCACCCCTCGCCGTTTATAGGTTAAGTGGAGTAGGGAGCATTTTGTAGAGCATTTGTTTGATAATTTTATTTATGAAGCGTAAGCAAACCAAAGGTACTTGAATTGTATTTTAAATGCTATCCTTTTATTGTAAAGTTTATACGAAAATGACCTTTATATCCATGAAATAAGTCCTATTGTATTTTGGGTGCTATTTCAAATTTGTTAATGTACTTCTTTTACAGTCAATAAATAAGGTTTGGTACAGAATAGTTACAATTGAACAACTTAAAGAACCGTTGTTGTGCTTTGGGCGCGACAAATCTTTTCACATGTTTGTTCCGCCCCTTAAATTACGAAATAATTGGTAAATTCGACTTTTATGGCATATTGAATGAGAAAAAATAACCTTAGTTGTCATTTAATTTGTACTTATATCTTTTGTAAGTAGATTCTTAAATATAGGGTAGAAAATATTTCGGTATACACTTCCTAACTTTAATTCATTCTTCAGCTCCCTATACGTCCCCACTCCGATACTCGAAGCCTACCTTAAGTTAGGGGTGACTAGGCATTACTCAACCATGCTGGCCCAATAAGAAGTAGATAAGCATCACGATGCTTCCCTTCACCGTAATAACGTCGGCTAATTAGTACGTATGCAATACAAAAATCGTAAACCGCATTAGTACATGACGCGATTTGAACCCAGGACCTGCAGATTCTTCCCGTCCAAGTCTCGTCAAAATTGTGTTATCCGTTTCGGAGATTACCCGGAAAAAACACGTCGTTGCGGACAGAGTTAAATATAAAAAAATGGTATTCGTTACCAGCGACAAAAATACAATATTTGAATGTAAAATTTATTTTTTTCCTTATTGCACAAAGACACTACTATTTCACTATTTATATACCTAAATGATTTTGTCTTAGCAATTGCCTATTTGTTCGTATGTCTGGGAACTGATATAATATCTCCTTATTAACATAAGAATTCACTTACAATATTCGAATTAACTATATCCCTGATTCTATGGCTAGAAATAGTGTTAAACCATTGAAAAGGCTGCATTAAGGTAATAAATTTCAAGGCGAATAAATCACGACTGGGCCAAGGTTATGCTGCAAATGTGTATCGAATTTGAATATTTCACAATTGTCATAAACATAAATAAATTAACTCCAATGATATAAATTACATATCGATTTTAACGTACGTTAAACTTAAATTTTGTAATACCATAAATAATAGATGGATTAATATTATTGGTTTGGTTTAATTTTTGATTGGTTTTTGTAAGAAGGTATGAACGGTTTACTGAACCTAGATAAAATATAACATGGACGTAGTGAATAGTCTGGATGAACAATTAGGCTACTATTTAAGTTATTTTAAACTTTGCGCAAACACGGTCTTAGGCTAAACTAGTAATATTAGAAGTGGGGAAGCTTAGAAGATAAGCACATATGCTACTAATATTTTTTTTAATTATGCGCGGACGGTTTCGTGGCAAAATGTTAGTATAAAATACATATATAGCTTCATTAAGACATAATTTTATGAAGAAATTAATAACAGCGACATCTAAAGTTTATTATAAATCTTACATTATTCGTTCAATGGTATGGTCAACACTTTTAGCATCGCTTTTTTATCAAATACCCTCCGTTAAAAGTTCAAAGTAACAATTGAACGATACGTACTGAATATGTTTACTTACTGAAAGCATTAATTATAACAAAATAATACAAAAGGCTTGTTATATTCTTGTTTAACATGTGTGATACATTTAGCAATGAACGTGAAGCCTTGTGTTCATGTCTAATTGAATGAAAATGTTGTGACCTCGCCATTTGTTTTATTTAAGATGAAACTAACAGTAATGCTTATAGATTTATATATTAATGCTTTTCAGTTAAGTACTAGTTTCAGGATATAACCATGCATTGAACTAGTACAGATTCATAATATTTGAGATTGAAATATGTCGCCCACACACCAAAATTGTTCATACTTCTCAGAATACACGATCCGCATTGGTATCTGCCATTACTATAAATATACTTTGATCAACATAAATTGATACCCATTATTATATTCGTATATCCATTATTTCATACCAAACGCTTATTACATACTTTTAAAGGCGTAGTTTCGAACAAAGACGCAATAAAAAATTCTTACAAAGCAATTATTGCATATTTATGTAGTACCAGCTTATGACCTTAACTTTATCCGGGTGGAATTAAAAACATACTTGATAAATAGTCTATCTTTCATTCCAGACTATATTCTGTATCTAAGACATTATTCATCAGGATCAGATAAGACGTTCTGGAGATATATAGCAAATTTCGATCTAAGCATTCGCATTTATAATATTAGTAAGAAGTTAGATAAACTCATGCCGTAAGTATATACGCAAATGACTTGGAACTGTGTGGTTTTTGTAAAACCAATATAAGGTCATAATGATATTGATTAATGGTACATAAATGTCGGGCGCTTAAGATTATCTCTAGGCGTAACGTGCAGTACAAAAACCTATGTGAAGCGATGCCCGCCTAACGAAGTCGCATTGTTGCTTGCTGTATAGAACTCGGGTAAAGTCGAACACCCAATGTACTGCCGCCTTCATAAGTCATAAGAGGTAGCGATTGATGCTACAACTATTTTGTAAGGGTTAACAACTGGTTAAAGTCACCTATCATTTTAAAGACTAGAAAATAAATTAGCTTACGCTTATTATGTGTTAGGACAAAAAGAATTAGGAGTACAGGGGTAGTAATAAATATCCTGAGAATGAATGTAATCTAGTATAGCTGTAAGTGTTATATTCAATTTAAGTACTTATGTATTATAACTTGAAATTACATTTCGACCCAATTTTCAATTGATTTATAAATTTAAAACGAAAATTAAAGAATTAATTTCCCTAGATATTTATATTTACCGCTCGTGACATGGACTATACGCTAACAAATCCGAGCAAAATCGAACTGCCGTCCAACAATGGTCCGTCCTCAATACAAAATTGACAATAGCGAGAGCAAGAAACGGGGAATTTATCACCTACTGTTTCTCGCACGAACCAAGCTCATATTCTTCATACACTGTGACTAAATTGTTGAGACGCCGCAAACTGAAGCGAAATGTTTGCTCCTTCAAACTTAGATTTGCCTTTTTAATTAAAATTT
Source organism: Papilio bianor (assembly GCA_011763625.2). NCBI lineage: Eukaryota > Metazoa > Arthropoda > Insecta > Lepidoptera > Papilionidae > Papilio > Papilio bianor. The sequence goes on from JAAOEG020000004.1 coordinate 694,260, forward strand.
AATTGAAAACTCAAACGATTGCTCCTAAAGCTCGTCCCTTGTTTTGTTTTATTTGTACTGTCAGCAGATGCCAAGTCAATTTTGTGCATGGATCTTTTCGGCTTCGTATTTTTAGTATATTATTTTTTAAGATTTTGTATTTGTTTAAACTTTATTTTTATAATCGCTGTGTAGCTAATTGATTTGTCAAATTTATTCTCACCAGTTTGATTATTTATTTTTGTTTATATTCAAAGCTTTCTTAAACTTTTAAGGTAGCTTAACCTTTATGGTACCATTGTGTTTTTTAAGTTAAAGTATCTCCGAACAGGATCGAAGCCATTATTGTTTGTGTGCAAATACTTCTGTTCAGTCGCAACAGTCTTCTTGTCAATGTTTGCCTTGAAGAGAAATTTACAGCTTAACCGAGCTCGAGGGCTCTGAGGAGCCTCAGCTCGTGCCGTTAGGTCGTTATTATTACCGGATTCAGAGCTCAAATGTATAAATTAAAGAGCACAAATTTGGTTTTTTATAAGATAGCTAAAATAAGCGGAATTGCATAAAAGTATTTTGTGGTGGAAATTAACAGACTGTACGGTAAAATATTGTTCTGAGTGATTTTTATAGATGTATCAATGATAATAAAAACTCAAACATCAACATTTGAGATAAGATCGGCACCTGGTCGATCGGCGGGTAGTTTGGAGCAACACATTTCGGTGGGTCGTTAGTGCCCACACGTTTTGTTATAAACAGATGCTAAGCAACAATACGCTGGATATTCGGTAGGCGGTGACGGCGTACTCTTTGTTTACGATGAGTTTTGGAGACAGTAGCGAGGGTGACGAAAGAATAATATGGATTTATGAAATAGACACCACTTTTATTTTTGGATAAAGCAGAAAAAAAAGAAATCGTTGGATGTATTCAACATGCTTCTGAGGCTTTATATTAATTCATTTAATTTAAGATAAAATTCTTACGAATTAATTTTGGCACTTACATTTTATTCTTTACAGAACTGATGTCTCAAGGCTGTAGCTACTTAAATAAAAAATTATGCATCTCGTGAAATATACCAGAACAGGTTATCCACTTGTCAGTCATTGCTTAGCCCTGAGATGATAAGTAACACTCCCAATTACTAAGTCGCGCCTCAGACACTGAGACGTGTCTAACGAGCTGTCAACAGTAAATTATAAAGGTGATGTTCGCATGTCATGTTAAGGAAAATCTTTAACACGTACTGTCAACTTGGTCGTTCTTTTAGTTCACACTTCATATGTCCGGGTTTGGTGGTTTAATTTCAAACAAAACTAGCAAGTGCTATGACGTGATCGTCTTCACTAGTGGTAACTAGTCAGATATGATCTGATATGTAAACTTGTGTTAATTTAAATATGGAAGTTCAATAATCTGACATACGAAGAAATTAATTATTATTGACTGTGACTTTACACTCGGTTTTCTTGTATCTAAGTAGATAATTTTAAATTAGGTTTAGTATTGTTAAACAATAAAATCAGCGCTTGCCATTGAAATACAAGGCAAAATGCAATTTACTTTGGGTAATAAAATAAAAATTATTGTAGTAAAGACAATTAAATCGATGTAAAGAATATTCCTGTACATAACATGTAAGTGATTATTTTTTTTGTAATATACGTGGTATTTAAATATTTACTTGTGATTAACAGTTACGCCAAAAAATTAAATAATTTTTGATGTTCAAAATCGTGTCATTTTAAATATGCCTTATCCATATGTTTTGGCCGAAAGTAATAATTTCTACAAATTATGGTGTATTATAGAAGAATAGCAATAGTAATTTATCTTCAGTGACCACAAAGCCATCGAAAACATTGTTCAAAATATTGACACGTTTTTGTTCAAACGCGATTTGGGGTCCCATTGGACCCCCCACTTAACGTTTGATTGTCGCGATACTATTACGTTTGTGTTGGGCTTAAGTTACAGTATGAAGCGAGAAAATAAATCCACCAATAGTAATTATGAAGTAAACGTAAGCGTAAAAACTAGCCTACTTAAAAACTCAATAACTGAGAGGACGAAGTACATATAAAAAAATCTTTTGTTTTTGATCGGGTAATTTTGAAAAGGTGGCTCAGGAGTTAAGCACTTAACTTGTAATCTACAGACCCTAGGTTCGAATTCTGCGATGTACCAATGTGTTTCTCAAATTTCGAAATTCATATATTTATTTATCCGACGTTCTTACGGTGAAAGAAATCATCGTGATGCAACCTGCACATATCGGCTAAAATCAAAGATATGTGTGAAGTCATCCAACCCGTATTGGGTCAGCGTGGTCAACTAAGACCTCGTCACTCACTTAGTGTTGACCCCGAGCCTCTCAGTAAGGACGTATAGAGCTGATAATTACGATGGTGGATGGATATTCGACTATGATTTTGTATTTTAAATTTATTAATCTAATGTAATTAAATTTAGAAAAATATGTCAGCAAGAATCTCATAGCTTAATATAAAAACATTCTCGATATTGTACCCGCTCTCGCTTATAGCATAGACTTGTGAAAATCGTGCATTGACTGGTTCAATATTTTGAGAGATCGTGTCAAATGATTCCATTATTTCTTTATTGTACTCCGCTTTGCAACTGTGCACGTATTGAGTGTGACAATTGCGTACACTATTTATGATATAATTACACTTTAATATTTTCAGCCTTATTGTTATAGTGATAAGATTTGATTTCATTCGATAAACTGAGTGTATAAACGGTTTGAAGTTCATATTTTGAATGGAGTTACTTTGAATTTCACAAATTGCGAATGTATATCTTCGAAGTCATTCGTCAAGGTACTTAAGGGTATTGTGAATTATTTTACATTGTCAGTAATGTATGGAACTTTATGTTCCATGTCGTGTTACTTTCGAAAAACTCTTTAATTGTAAATAAAAAGAAAATAATGTACAGGGTGTACATTTTTGAAATTCGAGTTACATCATAAATTGTATCCATAAACCATAGATGTTAGAAAAAATCGATGTCTTTTTTTTCGATATCTCGAATATAGGTCTCCGGTTGCAAAAAATGATCTCACGACCGTTAAAAAGGGATGACCCAAAAACCATAAAACACAACACAAAGCATGACGATCATTAATCAAAATATCGATCGCAAAAAACGTAACGTGTGGGCGAATAATTCGTATACCAAAAGCTTAACACAATTCTTTAAATAAAAAAATGACCCATAAACATTTTGAGATAAGCCAGGACTACGCGTTCCGAATAAAATTATGTTTGCTACAATCTCCTTCAGAAGGTGTTTTAGTTTCAACAGCCAACTAAGAAGGTATAAATAAATAAATAATAGTCACGTGTCTCGTTCATAAATATACGACTAATGTATTAATGTACCAGAATGGGTATCAACATTATTCTTGCCTAGCTATCGCCCGCGACTCCGTCCGCACGTTCTTTTTTTCAAAATAAGCGAAGCCTAAGTTACTCTTTATTACATCAGCTACCTGCCAATAAAAGTCCCGTCAAAATCGTTATAGCCATTTCAGACATTAGCAAAACAAACAGAAAAACAGAAGATACTCCAATTTTATTATATGTATAGATTTTAAGGACTGCAATGTTTTAGGATGCGTTAGATAATTTGATAAAAAAAAGTATTAGCAGTGATGTGTAATTATTTTTGTGCTTGATAAAATAATTTAGAAATGTGTTCAGTAAAATATTCATCATCTTTAGGTTACTATACCTCCCACTGAGGGGTTCCGAGCCTTACCTAAGTTTCGATGACTATGTCTTAGACAACCAATCCGACCCAGTGCGGGTTGACTTCACACATAACTTTTATCTCCGATATGTATAGGTTGCATCACTATGTTTTCCTTCACCGTAAGAACGTAGGATAAGTGTACGAATTAAATTCCAAAATCACCAAGGCGATATTACTATATACTATATTAGTATTTGAATCCAGGACCTGCAGATAACAAGTCAAGAGCTAACCCACTAACGGTTGAGTAAAATATTTTTAGTTACAAACTTAATTAGATAATGTTGTTTATTTTTTTCTTTCCAAAGTAATGGAAAAATACGTAACTTAACTATAGATTTAATACAAATTCACTGAACTCCAAACGCTATGAAGTTATTTTTGATCTTTGTCTTCCGATTTATCCACTGCCCGTACCCTACTGGCCGCGTATTGAATTTATTGAGACAACAATAAAATACGGCGCGAGATATTCTAAAATTAATGATACGTTTCACCCTTCGCGGCCTTCCGAGTATCAAGTCTTTGTTGTTTCTCTGAAATCTAAACTCAGCTATAGTTTGTTTTTTCAATCAATAAAATATCGAAAAACAAAAGATGAGCGAAGCTAATACAAATCAAATCTCATCTTATCATTGTTAAGGCATTGCAAATTATTTCAGACGATGAATTTAACTTTGGTTCATACGAATACCCGTTCATTGATTTATTCTTATTTCTTCCAAACGTTAAGCACGAGTTCTTAAGTTTATAAATAAAGGATAATTTGTCAAATTTTGTTGCATTGAAATGAATCAATCGTTCTTTAAACTTTGGATCAAGTTTTGAGATCGCTGCTTAAGTTGGTTAGGTTTGAATAAAATGTACATTGCACACTTGAGATCAAAAATATTTCGAGATTTATTATTTAGTTTGGCTGTTTTTTAGACGTGATCATCGACACTTACGGATATATTCAAGACCAGAGGAAAAACTGATCAAATACCATTCTTTGAGAATGAGATAGACTCGCTCATTAAAGGATAATAAGTCGTACTAGTTTGCAAATACTACTGAAGCCAGTTCGTTGTTGGGTTAAGCTGTTTCTTACCATAAGTACTACATAAATCGGTGAAAGATTACTAATCACAATGTTTATTAAATAAATACTGTCATTGGACTAAATCACACTTTTTAGGAAATTTTCTTAAAAAGTGTGTTTTACATTTATTTAATCATTTAACCATTGGTAGAGCCCGCTTTAACATTTTCGCACGAATTGGTCAGCTCGCCCGGTGTAATACTACGACCACACAGAAAACAGGCGTGAAGTGGAAGAAATGTTGCGTGTCGTGTGAAGGTGAAGAGTATGACTTCTGGAGGCCTAATATTAGTCCTCAACCCCTTTCCACTGTTATCTTAAGAGTAAAGGTGGGAAAAGGAATTGAATTTGACGGAGGAGGGGACATATGGAAAGAGAAAATATTCCCATTCGATGAGTTTCCTTCGCCGTTGATTACAGGATACACATCTGCAATCGCGGATGCCTATGGGCAGCAGTCGCTTCGGCTTCGGCGCTTTTGGCGAGGTGACCGAATATTAGGTGACCGTTTGCTTGTTAGCCACATTGTATTACAAAATAAATTACCGTTTTAATTCTATATAAAATACTTCACATGTATTTAACATTAAAAACAATACACAGAATTGCAGACACATGTTTACGAGAGAGATAAAAAGGTGATCTCCCACTTTAACGAGACCAGATCTGAGCAGCGATTTCCACGGGCGTATATTAACAGTACGGTTGCGTTTAACCGTAAAGCGATGACAAAGTTTACCGCGGGTTATTGCTAGCTTGGCCCAAGACATAGGAATCTATATGTTAATATGAGTTACTGTTATAATATAATATAATATTATATAATTATATATAATATAATATTATATTATATTATTTTATAATATAATATATTATATTATATTATATTATAATATAATATATTATATTGTTTACTGTGTTAATGGTTAAAAAGTTGCTTAGTCTAAACTTTATATATTTCTACTGGAAGGAATTCCGTTCCTACTAAACTAAGCTACCAATACTACTCCTAGTAAACTATACAGTAGTGTCTGAATTTAATTGTAGCCGTCACTGCTATCATTTAAACAGTCAGTAAAAGATGAATTTATTATAATTTAATTCTTAGATGATTCGTTAACTAACTAGAATAGATTGATTAGACGTGTTGACTTGGCTTTAAGTGATAATCAAGTTTCATGGATTTGCTGTTGCCCGCAACTCCGTCTGCTCGAAATTAAAGTAAAACGTAATATCCCGTATGTTATTCCAGACTATGTTCTATATCTGTGTTAAATTTCAGAAAAATATGTTTAACCGTTGCTGAATTATCGAGTAAATATGTAAATAAGAAAAACTACGAGTAGCTTATGCGTTCTTCCAGACTAACCTCTACATCTATGTGAAGTTTTATCAAGGTTATTTTAGCAGTATAGATGATATACCCTAACAAACATACATCCATTCATTTCCCGATCCGGTAATAATAACGAAGTAACGTCCCGAGCCGAGCTTCCTAAGGGAGCCATTGAAATAAGTTACTCTTAAACGAGGTTTAGGCTGAGCGCCATCTGCGCTCAGCCACCTCCGGTGAAACTGTAAATGCCTTTCCAAGGCAAACAGTGACTATCCAGTCACAAAAAAATCTATCCATATAAATTTTTGCATTTATTATATTAGTAAGATTAAGATTTATTTTTTCACGTTCTGTAACTAAGCATTGTACCAGAGTCTAAAGTGCATAGTTGTTATGTCCGTTTATTGCGTCTTAGTTAGCGGGCTCGCGGTTTACGAGTTGTGTAGCCGTGCACTCGTGTACGCAGATACATGGGGCCCTCGTAAAACCATCTCACACGTTCAAATCCTTAAACGTTACCTAGTAACTGCTTAAAGGGAAAATGTTTCCTTATTAAATATGCCGTGTAACGGCGAATGAGTAATAAAAAAGTATTTGTGCCTCTTTTTTATGGAAACTGTGAGAATGGAGGAAATTAAAATTTGACACAATTAATGTAAGTATGGGGAAGTGACTCAAGCTGTTTTTTTATTTTAAAAAATATGAATTGTGATCGAATTTCAACCAATGGGTGACAATTGTATTAATAACTGCATCCTTTATTATATTAAAAAACTACACTTAATGTTTAAGTAGTCATTAAGCGATCCAGGTGCAAATAGACTAACTTTTGTTACAGTATAATAAAATAATTAGTTAATATTAAAATTTTAAATTTTCTTCATTAATTTCTTAAATTAATAATCGTAATTCATAATTAAATACCGTTATCAAATTTAACAGCACAAACACAATACAAGAGCTGTTTCAATACAATTAAGTTAAGAGTAAGTTGAAATTAAGTAATACAACTAGCGCCATCTAGTAAGAAAGCTTTGAACTATTGCGACGAAGAAAAGATGTGACATGCGTGACTAATTTGACAAAGGCTTAATGTATCTAGTGATCTAGACATTTATGTGTATTATTGGTACTTACTAACAGAATATGCTTAAATTTAAACATTTGACTTAAAAAGTAAATGTTTGTAATCTTACTAGAATCATCCTAATAAGACGCATTTTTAAAAGATTTTTTTTCTTCCGCGGTCTGTCTTTGTTTACTTATTTCACTTAACTGCTGCTAAGTCATTTTATTTGTTCCTTTTTGTGTTCGTTTAAACTAGGCATAGTTTATACACCATTACGGTTATTATAATCTTGTAAATAAAAAAATATCTAATAAGATTGTTCTTACTTGAAATAATACATTAAGCTTACGAATATTACTCTTCATATAATTCCCAGTTTGACTACTTTTATTTAACTTAATCCATACAATTACAAACTTAAATAAAAACAATCGTAAAATATAGTTAATAAGTTAAAATAATTTTTAGAATTACTAGCTGTCGGCCGCGACTTCGTTCGCGCGGAATTAAAGTAAAAACTTAGTATCCTGTATGTTATTCCAGACTATTTTATATGATAATTTTCAGTAAGATATGTTGATCCGTTGAGGAACTATAGAGTTAAAATATATATAATAAAAAACAACGTATCCCTCGGGACCCGTTACTATTTCGGAGATCAAAAGTAGCCTATATGTTCTTCCAGAGTATAAATTCTATTTGTGCAAATTTCATTAAGATATGTTGAAGCTTTGCGGAATTATCGAGTAAATAGGAAAAAACTACCGAACTGTAACTATTTCCGAGTTAAATTTCAAACTTAAAACTTTTCGAAACTTTTGCATTTATAATATTATATTAGGGTTAAGAGTACGTAAAATAAAAATATTATATTTTCCTCGATGGAGGTGTTTCATAAAATAGAAAATTCTTTGCCTTTATGTGTGTTAACTTATATGAAAATATAAGTTGAGATAATTCGCTTAATCCAAAAATATACTGTAATTACGCATAATTAAAACGTCTAGTAAAACTAAGTTGAATTCCATAAGTTATCATCAATAAGCGTTTTAAACGGACAAATAATAATTTAACTTTACATCGGAATACCTGTTTGTGGACAGCATTATGCAAAGATGTTCAGTAAACATAAAAGCTGGTGCTCTTCAAATGCCTCGACTGACCTTTGCACTTTGGCTGTTGTAACATCGCTAAATGTACCTGATTTGCGTACCCTGTACGGTTAATTCTTTGTATGCCGTTTAATTCTTTGATATTGATACTGTAGATGTAATAAAAGAGCGTCAGTGGGTCTGTGGCTAAGCACTTGCCTTGTAATCTGCAGGTCCTGGTTCGAATCCCGCCATGTACCAATATGTTTTTCGATTTTCACATGTAAATTTACCCGACTTTCTTACGGTGAAGGCAACATCGTGATGCAACTGCACATATCTGCGAAGAAATTTTAAAGATATGTGTGAAGTCAACCTACCCGCACTGGGCCAGCGTGGGTGACTAAGGTCTAGACACCCCTAACTTAGGGTGGGCTCCGAGCCCCTCAATGGGGACGTAAAGTGAGCTGATGATGATGATGATGAAATATTTAAAAGTATATATAGACACGTAAAGAGTTTTTGAGAGCATTGCTTTCAAGGTAATATTTAAAGAGTCAACATTTATGTAATCCAAACGATTGTAGATTCGTTTGAAGTTTTTGATAAGTCAAGGAAAAATGTTATAGGTACAATTTTTTGAAATGAAATGATTAATATAATCTAGCGATACAAGACGCTTTTGTTGTTTTTTTTTATAAAAGGCGGTGACAAACGAGCGTCGAGGTGATCATCGATACCCATGGACATCTTCAAAGCCAGAGGCTCGCTACTTGAAGGACCCCTTTTTGTTGATGAAAATAATACCTTTTGCTTTTGCTACGTTTAGGATAAGAATAGATATGCACACTGAACAGTTTCACAAAAGACATGCTGATATTAGGAATTTATCTTGACATTAGTCTTCTGTGTACGACTGTGCTTTATCTAAGTAAAACATTGCCTCATTTAAGGCTTCGATTCAAAGATTGTGCTAATTATATATGTTATGTCATGTCAATAATAAAGCTGATATATGTTTCATAAAAAAACTTATATAAAGATCTATATGAGGTAAACACGGTTCGCTTTGAAGTGCGAAATAAGATTGTAGGTCGTCATACCAATTACTAGTAAAGCGGTGAAGAAACAAACATTTAATGCGTATTTATCGGGCATCTGTAATAAAATCTCGGCAACGGCATTAATTAGCAAGTAAATGGCATATGTCACAGGTCCCCCACTAGCGGCGGTTGATCTACAAAACCCCCACTTTGGGGGGGGAGGGGGCAGGCCCCTCTGTAACGGTACAGGCGGGGCCTGCAAACACACGCCAATCACGACAGACGCGCGCGCGCGCACGCCGCTCATCTAAACGAATGATCTAGCGTCCGTGTCATTTCGCGATCACCGGATTGGTCGAACATAAAATATTTCGCCCGATGCTCATTTTCGGCGCAACGCGCTCTAGTTTTATCGAGCACCCCGCTCAGAGATTTATTGATATTTAACGCCTTATGTACGAGACTGTCTCTCCGTAACGAATGCGAACTTTGACCTACTTTTGAAATTTACATTTTGACAGAAAACAATAAATTTAATTCTTTATGTGAAATAAGTAACAGAAAGGCCTTGCAAAATAATAATATACAATTCGGAGTCAATGATGAAGGAATCGGGAGGCACATGGGTAAACCTCCAAAGAATTTATTGGACGAGTTGAAAGGACAAAATAGCCGCGCTCAGACGATAAGGTACGTTTTACGGTCGGAGAGCGCACAGAGAAAGTAACGGTTCATCGGACGCGACCTTCCCACCCGGTGTCCGCATGCCGACTGACAGATGAGCACGGCTTAACCTCTGATAATAAGAGAAAACGGGACGAGTATAGGTGGGGAGCGGGTGTGCGAGCGAGAGGTTCGACGTGTCTTCTTCGGTGATCGCGAGGTGCAAGATGAGTGTACAGTCACACACGGGCCACATCCGAGTGAGCCTCGGAGACGGCTTTAAAAACGAACCGCGCGATTCGCGTTGCGCGTACGCACAGACGCGCGCGCTACTTTGAATTCGTATATCGTGAATAATTCGCAAAAAAGACTTTATAATTTACAACATAATAATTAATTCGTAAAATTTAGTAAAGTGCTATCGGTAGTGATTTACAATAAGTGTTGAAGTGAAAACATGGATAAAAATACGTAACAGTTAAGTGAAAAACATTTTTAAAATCGGTAGGAAATATTAAGGAGGTTGGAGCACAGGCTATTTTTATTTGTCAAAGTAAGTTTCTTTAACTTAATTTTTTATATATTATTTTTAAATTAACTGACATAATTATGTTCAGCTTTTATAGTTAAACACAAATAAAGTTGCTAAAATATGAATTTCTTATACAGTTTATTTATTTATTTTGAACAACTAATAATGCGAACTTCTAAAGCAGACATTAATTGCTTCAATTTATTAGACACAACGGTATGCGGATCATTTAGTATGAAATATATTTTTTTAATTTAATATCGAGAGCAATTCCACATTTAAATTTGAATATAGAACGAAAAACAACATTCAAAGTGATTCGAATCGGAATTTATCGTTCTTTTTTATTGACCACATTTTACTGATATTACTATAAAAAAGGTCAAAGGTCACATCCCTATTGTCTTAACTTTTCACACGAGGAACTTCAGAAGCGAAAGGCCGTAAAACATAATTTAGAAATCAAGTATTAACGATCTTATTGTTAAGTGAAGCGTAAGCTTTTTTCTAAAATTTCCTTTGAGATGATCAATAGTTTTGAATCATAGCGTGCTGTGAGATATCACAATCAAGTGTATGATTGATTATATTTCGTATGTAGATGGTAATATTAGTGTGGTAATACTTTTTACATCGGCTTTTTCTGACGTATGCAGTCTTCACTTAAGGATGTACGCGGGTCACATTGGCCACATATTTGTAAAGCACTTCATAATTATATTGAGTGGTTTTATTGTGAGGCGTATCGAGAGCTAAATACATGAATGTTTGTCAAAACTCAAATATTCAAATTTTAAGAGTTTGCACATTTTGATTTTACATGTTTTGTTATTAAACCTTACTTCCTTACTTAATATTATAAATGCGAAAGTAACTCAGCCTGTCTGTCTGTGTCGCTTTATCTCCAAAACTACTAAAGAGATATTGATAAAATTTGCTACGTAGATAGTCTAGAGCCTCAGAAATTACATTGGCTACTTATTAACGCAAAAAGGTTGTAAAGTTTCAAAAATAGAGATGAAAAATAATATGGAAATAGCGTCATTTATAGAGCTAGAAGGTTGAAACTTTTTTATTCTGTTAAATTGATATATGGCGTTTAAAGGTAGTTAAAATATGCCTAAGTGTGCAAATACAAATGGGCTACCATGTGAAGTCAGACACCCGAGCGTTTTAAATAATTAAAAATGCTACCCAGACACTATTCTGCGCGGACGAAGTCGCGGGCAAAGCTAGTTATTTATAAAGGGCACTTTAGTAAATAAAAAAGGTATAGTCCCTAGTTTTCCGTTATCATACCTAGATTGTATTACTTACAATGGGATATAAGCAAAAAGAAGTCGTACAGAGAATCTCCGGACGCATCTATTTAATGTTTTTAACCAATTCATAGTGTCGATATACTTACGTTCGTATACATATATACGTATGTTAATTATTGTAAATTGTTTTCATTTATGTTTTTTTTTTGTTTAATTGCCAAATATTATTACCTAACCTCAAAACAAGAACCTGCAATATTATTTTATAACATATTGAGCCTAGTTCTAGGTTAAATTACCTTACCATTTAAGTGCAGAGTACGTGTGTAAAGGGGCTAGCTGAAACCAGCGCAGGAACAGCTTTGACCGTTTCTGCATTAGCTGAGCTTGCCACCGTTTGTCACATTCTTTTTTATTATCTTTAATTTAATTGAGCATTGTATTTTTCTGAACTTGTGTAGCAATAAAGGATTATTAATTTTTTATCCAAATATTTAGGTCATGGTACTTATCTTAACTAAATCTTCAGAATATATCAGATTTTAAAAGAAACTTATACGAAAAGAAATACATCTTTAAGTGCTAATAACTTAATAGCTTACGATCTACAAAAGTTGCTGTTAAAAATTAGTATCCACCTATGCCTATTGTAGAATAACTTTAGTCGCAAACATCAACGTATTTGGATAACTTAACACGAATACTTTAAATGCAATATTAACATGTTAAAATATTTTAAGTATATCTTAAATAGTATCAGTAGTAGCAATATTTGTGTGAACTTTGTTAGGAGAATATATAGTAGTTAATAGTATTTTATTGTGATAATTATTATTTATTAAGAAGCAATCATATTATACGGTTGTGGAAATATTTATTTCCCGATGACGTACATGTGCCTAAGGTACTAGTCTTGTTTTCAATAACGCTTGTAAGAAAATGACATCGATTACCATACTTAAGGTTGTTAATGGGGTCTCACTTAGTTAAGCAACACACTACACTAAGCAACTCATTAAACAAATACTTCCACTCTGGATGCTGCTAGCTTAGTTGGTGTTCAAATTTGTTACCGAGTTCAATTTTCTTTAGGTATGCTACCACGTTACTTCGCTCCTGGTTCCCGGATTTTGATAATTCTTTTTTTAATCGAAAGATTGTTCTTGCAGATCCCATTTTTTATATGAGTAATAACGTAATAAATGTGGGTTATTTTATACGGTGTTCGGTATCGTATATTGCTAAAAATGCAAATTACCTCCTACTAAAGATATCCTCATAACTAAGGGTCGTGACCTCCTTCCATCTTGTTACTTAATAATAGCCATTCCTGTTAATCTCTGTAAACTTGAGGAAGTTGAATATTATCAAATATTCTGTTTAAAAATGTAGACTAAATCATGCTGAGTTACAAGTGTAATAGACGTCATAAAATCTTTTACATATATTAAACATAACTTACATTACAATTTTCGTAATAACCACTAAATGTTGGACGTTGTCGTCATAAATTAATAGTTTTACGATTTATTTTATTATTATTTTTGTTAAACATGAAATACTACAATTTGTCAAATCGTTATGGATAACCGCACATTGAGTTTTATATAAACTTCCTTGGATACGGTTTTATTTTTAAATTATGTTATCTATAAAAATTTTAATTGACACAAAATTAACATAAGCTTTTGTTTTGACACCTATTCAGGTTTTATTTCCATTTTAATTAATTCCGTTTATCTCCATGAGGTTGTAAAAAGTTGACATTGTAATCAAGTAAAAATGTTGATTTATTTATTTCGACATTATTTTAAAAGTAATTTAATTGTAAGCTATACTAATTTGATTCTTTGTTTGTAGTAAATAAGCTCCAAAACTACTGAACCGAATTATAAAAATCCTAGACCATTATTAATCTACATTATCCCTCAGTAACATAGTCTACATTTTATTAAAATTAAACTTGAGCAAATATATCGAATCGATGTGATTTTATACTGAGGGAAATCTTTGAAAGATACCTACCTTCTGAGGGAAGACAAGGTAATGTGGAGATTCACCCATTAAAACCCCCTCATAGGCCAACATCGAGCAAAATAGAAGAGAGTTCCTTGATCATCGAAGATTGCATCGAAATCCTCAGCGCTTTACTTCACAGGACATACCTCTGCCTGTTGCTCAACAATCTTATGGCAACATATGACTACGCAATTTCACCGTCATCCCGGGTCCAATTTGGTGGGCGACCAGGATCCACAGCCAAATCGCCAATGGCCCCATGTATCCCTTAAATCCTTACAGCAACAGACAGTACTAACGATCTATATTGTAGCAAACAGTAACTGAAATTCTATCACTTTTGCTTGCAATATTTGTAGCTACGTATCTCCAAACACATTCTTTTATTTAAAATAGTACATAACATAAGTCGTAATGTTAACCTCAGAACTATCGCCACTTTACACGAAGAGATAATTCACAAACCTGTAAATACGATTTTAAACAATCCTCACAAGAAGATTTTAAAGACAGCAATTACGTAATAGGATTTGATGTCCAAGTGAAACAAAGAAGCGATTGTTTCATACTAGATTGGCTCAAATACTTTTTTAAACATTTATAAGTACTCTTTCTTTTCCACCCTTTTTTTATAAGTAAAGGATGGTAAAGGGAAGGGTATCTGACGAAGGAGGCGCATAGGGAGAATATTCACGTTCTGTGCGCTTCCGTTGAAGTTTGGCAACGCGTCTGCAATCGCGGATTTCTATGGACAGCTATCGCTTTGGCGATTTCAGCTGGCCGCTTACTCGTTTTCCATCTTGTAATACAAAAAAATAACAACAGTAGAAACGAAACGAAGAAATTCAATATCGATAAATAAAGGATTGATTAACACGTTAGTAAAATAATTGACATCTGTAAGAAATAAGCACTATTAGGGTCGTTAATCTTGAATCAAAACAAATGTTTGTGGGTTTTTATTTCTCATTGTAATTGGCAGACAGTTGAGAGAGTGTTGATTAGACCATGAAACATGTGTATAAATCGCTAAAGCCTTTCAATTGTGCTTGACCGTAGAGAACAAAGTAGAAAGTCAGTCGTCTAAGGTTTTTACAGCGGGGTGCGCCTGCGGTCAACAGAGACAAGTGACGGCGTTTTCACCTCTTCTCTTTTAATGGCCTAACCATTCAGTTTTATAGGTCGACAGCTCCATTTCGTTTGCTATCTTACGCTATTCTATTACGTGACATGACATTTTCGTATCCACTTTGTATTACGAAGACTTTATTTTTAATCTTTAATAGATATCAACGAGGATATTGAAGAACTAGTTGTAGCCCGCGACTCCGTCCGCCCGTTCTCTTTCTAAAATTAAAGATTTTTTCCAATATAAACGTAGCCTAAGTTACTCCTTATTACATCAGATACCTGCCAATAAAAGTCCCGTCAAAATCGGTGTAGCCATTTCAGAGATTAGCCGGAACAAACAGACAGTCAGACAGAAGACACTCCAATCTATTTATATGTATAGATAAGAATGCTTTTTAATTGTGTAAAATCTGCATTAAATCTATCGTAACTTAAAAGATAATTATTTGAAACCACACATCTTATATTAGGCTACAGAGAGTTCATTTTTGGAAGTATAAGGCGATTCATTTAAAATTCCGTAAGCATTCGAAAACATAGTAACACGTGACCTTAACATAATCACGTATAAATTCTAAAGCTAGACGCTGTGATAGTATGGAGTTACTTTTGCTTTTACTTCAACTGGTCTTCGGGTCGAATGTCGAAGTTCTTAAAAACATTTACTTGCAAATGCGTTCGTCGATACCGCACTAGACTTTCAATTACTTTACTGGCATTTGTACATTATTTAAATTACTCCAAACAGATTCCATGGTAAATAATAAGAATCGTATTCAGTTTGCGTGATAAACTTTGCATAAAACCACACTAGATGCGATAGACTTACACATTAGGTAATGTATGAATTTTATATGTTTGAAGTTGAGTAATATTTTTTCTGTTAGTATTTTAAGATTAAGCTAAAGTTCATGTTATGGTATAAAAAGGAGTTAAAACCTTCGTGTTTGTTGATACATATCTCCAAAACGGCTAAACGGATCTCGCTGTAACATAGCACATGTAAAATATTGTTTTCAAGAACAAATAGGCCACTATTAAGGTTTTATTTTTTAATTCCGCACGTACGAATTAACTGACAACAGCTACTGCTTACTGATTTTGTTAATAAGTGATTTATAGTTTTTTGGAATTCTTTGGTAATATATGATTAACATACATTTAGTAACATTTTTTGTCTACATTTTAATGTATTAAAATAATTTCAGACATTTCCAATAATCTTAATTTTAATAACGTTATAAATGCGAAAGATTAGATGGGTGGATGGATGGATGTTTGTTACAGTTTATGGCCTAAACCACTACTTTTGATCCCGGAAATGGTCACGGTTCCTGAGGAATAGGTAGTTATATATCTTTCTGAAATTACACATCGAGAGTATAGTCTAGAATAACATAAGGGATATTAAGTTTTATTTTC
>JAAOEG020000004.1:1271854-1281945 GCA_011763625.2 Papilio bianor
ATTTTTCATATACAGCTGTGAGCAAAGATAAAGGGTCGGTTAAGAAAGAAAGTTAAGAAAGTTTGAATATATCGGAAGATAAAGACGCTAACTAACTGAAATAAATTAGTTAATTTAGTACTTAGTATTGTGTCTTACTAAGTACTGAAATCAAAATAAAATTAATTGAAAAATACTGTATGATACAAGTTTACAGAAGATATCCTTTTTCGTTTAAGTTTACCTTTTTTAATTAAATATAAATAAATTAATAAAAATATGTTATTTTATGTAAGGATATTTAATTGTCCATCATGCACAATTTATTTCAGTTAGCTAGCGTCTTTATCTTTCGAGATATTCAAACTTTCTCAACCGACACTTTGTTTTTACTCACGATTGTATTAGGTGCTCTTTTCAACAAATGCAGTTTTAACTGCAATTCGTTATATATTTTTTTAATTATACCTACATACATAATGTAATCACATCACATGAATTTTGACTCATATCCTTGTAAATTAATATGAAAATAGTGAAAAATTACCCTTATGGAAACGCCAAACTGAATGCTATGAATATTTTCAGTACAAAAGTCGTTTTAAAAATAATACAAACATTACCTTTAAAAATCCTACTATAATTTAAAAAAATCTTTTTAAATGCCTTGTTTAAAGCGCTTACACACAAGCTCAAGTGTTCCGCGTAATCTGAATGTAGGAACGATTTAATTGATAAATGACACTTATGGTCGTAGTGGTGTGGGGGGGGGGAGGTACCGTCAAAGACAAGGTCGATGGAGCGTCATCTGTTCTAAACAACAAATTACATGGAACTGTTAATTAACTTGCTCGTTAAATGTTACGGAAGATTATATTTCAATTTTTATGACTCCTCATCCCTAACCCAGATTCGCACAGGCGATTTTATAACGCGCGTTAAAACAACATTGAAATAGAAAAAAGCATTCCCATATATCGGTTCATACGGTAGCGTATTTTAAACGAACCAAGAGTGTTTTTAAAGCGTTCGTATGTTTAAAAGCGTTAAAGAAACGCCAAGACCGAGCTTTTAAAAAGCGCCCGTGCGGATGAGGGCTGAGGCATGTCATAGCTAGAACTTTAACAACTAAATAGACAAGTATAAAATGTAACGATGTAACTTACAAACTTAGTGTGGTAAAAAGTTATATTTCTCTATCTTCATTTTAATTACATCCAGTTGATTTCCGGCGGCATGTAAGCCGTCCGTTATAAATGTCCGTGCGAACCGTGTCAGTGGCTGACTCAGACATCCCGGGACTAGTATGGATGCGAGCTATATTGAAGTACTTTGCTATACCACGGCTTGATGTTCCTAGTAATTGAAGTACTATTCATGGTACAATGATAGTAAGAAGTGGTCGAGTATAGGATGGGACAGTCATAGTAGGAAGTTTATTAAGGATGGGATTAACTTAGTATTGTCTACTTATGTGGTTAAGCTTATCAAAAGCTTTAATGTCTTTATCGAGCTTAGTCAGTTCCCTATGCATTTTTACCGCGTATACCACGGGTATGTTCAGAAAAACTGTTTAGAACAATTTCTGTCGCCGTGTTCCGTCATCGGACGACACGACTGCCAGGTACCATCCACATCACCTGTATGCCTGGCGTTCCTCAACAGTGCGGTCCTCGCCTTGCTACCACGTATACCCGCCTTGAGGAACAGTCTGTTCTCGGCGATATTTCCAAACCAGTACGACTTAAGGACCTTTAAGAATCCGTAGTTCTTCTGGTGTTGCGGATGTCCATGTGCGTCGATGATCACCTCGGTGTTCCCGTCCCTTTTTGGTCCCCTTCTTCTATAAAAAAAGGCTTGCACCTCTTTAAAAAGACATGCAAAGCTGCCTATGTTTCTTTACCGGCTTTGTGAACGGATTAAACTTGTGGCGGTAGATTTTTTTTATAAGCTGGTAATTTTTATTTTCATTTACTATTTTTAGTTAAGTTAGCAATCACACAAAAGGCGTCCAGGCGAAAAAATTATACCACCAACACAAATATCTTACCAGACATTTTCTCATTTCAGTAAAGTTGTTTTCGTAGATATTTTTCACGCTAAACTCCACTATAAGTCATTACGTTGTTTGGATGCAAATTTTCTTTTACTCTATCTATATGTCGAGTTTTTGCATCTCTACGGCCAAATTTATTCCTAAAAACAAAAGAATAGTCAGATGTGTAAACGCTAAACAAACTTTATTGGGAAGATGAACCGCAAGACAAAGAATCTAAAGTTAACTATGCCATAGAAACATTTTATAAATAAATAACTCGCGTTGCTAGCTTGAACTAGTTAAAACTGGTTGGTGGACTCCTTTGTGCCTTTTCCCGTTGGTCCTTCCCCGCAGGTGTCGTCGCGGCGAGAGCGCATTGTGCCCGTACAATATCGGACCTCATTCACCTGCGGCCCTTATTGGCCCCACGACGCATCACCTTCAGTCTCCACCGCCGTTGGCAGTCGCGCTTCGCAAATTGACCCTTGTTACCTTCGGGATAAGGTATTTATTGGTTTATCTGTTAGGGCCGGATGGGAAGACGAGACGCTCGCAATTCGGCTGCACAATGGAGCACAATAATAATCGCGAGCAGAGTAATTGCGACGACATCCGGCCCGCGCATGTGTCCGTGTGAAAGTTCTAAGGCGGGCCGCAGTGCGCAGTCCACAGCCAGACGCTCCAACCTATGATATACATATATGTTGACTTAGGTCACATTCACAACGTATGCCATATTGTACTGAAGATTTATTGCTTGTGAATTTTATTGCTGTCATTTGAATTAAATACACTTCATAGTTGCAATTTTGTACTTTGTACTGAGACTAGCTTGTCTGTACTTTAACAACGTATACATTGTTAATTAATTATAGAGCAAATGTAAATCCAGATTCTTTTTTCATAGTACAACGTGACAAACAAGCAAGCGATCACCGGAATTGCCAAAAATAGCGAAGCAACCGCATGTAATATACATACGCATTTGCAGCAGCGCAGCTTCCCGTTAATCTACAGAGTAGAGGACGCACAGAAAGAGATTCTCAAACATGCACAGGTTTGAATATCTCTGTATGCATATCCCATCCCCCGCTAAATCCTCTTCCACTTCCCTTCTATGATGTTCCTGAAGGATCAAAACTTCTGTCGCAGTATCTTTCAAACCAAATAACTCTTGTTACAGATAATATGGAAAGTAGAATAACGTTATGTTCACTTTTCCAATAAATAACAACCACTTTTATATTTCGGCATGTATCATAGTAGTCATTCGTTTTTTGTTTGCGGAAGGTCCGGAAGTGTCGGATTTGAATTGTTCCGTTGTTGTGACAGGCTCGCCGGACAGCGGACAGGCGATTTATGTTCGGCTTTGTCCGGATCAATTTCGTGCCAATAGATGTCGTGAGATGTGTTCGCCGGATTTGTGCAAATGCAATATTTGAGATCTGTTTGTATGACCGGTATAATTTGTGGCTTTGTTGAGAGCTTAATCTGTTTATTGAAATGTTTTTCTGTTACTGTTGAAATACTCTAGTTGGGAATCTGGGGAACGTTCTTTCAAGTCTCAGTTACACAGAATGTCTCAAAAAAGGCTAAAAAAATCAAGTCTAGAATAAAGTACTATGACTAAAGACTTGAGGATGTAATTATGTATATTTTAGGTTCCTACATAAACTATAAATGTGATAAAATATAAGTAGGTCCAATAGACCTACAATAGACATATTATTTTCTTCTTTAAACTTGTGTTCATTAAAAGAACTTCCTGATCATCTTTTTATGTGGTTCTAAGGGCCCGCTGCGGCTTCGCACGGGTATAAATCTGATAAATCTCGTAGGGTTCAGCCTGCGTTTGTTGCAATGTAATCGGAACAAATGTCATTATTTACGACATCACATTAGAAACCTCCAAAATAACAGTATTTCACCACTATTTAATGGATGTTATTATATATATGTAAACCTTCCTCTTCAATCACTCTATAAATTTAAAAAACCGCATCAAAATCCGTTGCTTAGTTTTAAAGATTTAAGCATACGTTTTCTATATAGGGACAGAGAAAGCGAGTTTGTTTTATACTATGTAGTGATTTTATAAAAAAAAGGTGATCAAAAGCATTTTAACATGATATGATATTCACAACAAAATCTATTGAAAAAGATCATTGTAACGATTGCATCACTTAACCCGATACCGATCATTACTTTGAGAGGGCTCTAACTGCTAACATGTGTTCATTTATTGTCACAATGGTTGAATAAAAAAATATTCGCCGATACGTGGGCGTGGGATAAACCCCACCGGATATCCTTCAAGGGCAATGTATCATATTTTTTAATATAATAGGGCTTAACGCGTTTGATTATACGTAATGCTTATAAAGTATGAAATAAGAAATGTTATATCCCGTAACTAGCAGAGAAATATTATGCACTGGCTTTTGCCCGCGACATCGACCGCGTGGTATTGAAAAATAAACATACTAGCCTAAGCGTTCTTCCAGACTAAGTCGTTGAGCTGTTCTGGAGATTTGGAGATGATGGCCAACAAGCAAGTAGCCACCTGAATTCGCCAAAATAGCGAAGGGAATCGCTACCTATAGGCTTTCGCAATTGCAAATGCGTTGCTTTCCTTTAATCGACGTAAGATAGAACGTGCAAAAAGATAATATTTCTCTTTCCTAAGTGTCCCCTTGTCTATCAAATCCACACCCCTTCCATGTAACAAAAGAATAGGCATCTGGCACATCCAAGCATATCTTCAAACAAACATCGATCTACACGCATTTATATTAATTAAGAAATCGTATTTTAACAGTCGGTTCGTCACAGGAGTCAGATTGTCAGCGCCGCGAGTCATCGTCTGCTGGTGGATTGATTTTCAGTTTTGAAGTAAGTGTCTGCTGTGTGTTCAGTGCATTATTAAGTTGGCATATCAGTCACTTAGTGACATCCTATGGCGTAAACGGATTGACAATCGGGAAATTTTAATTAAATTCGTATTTAAAAATTGGTTTTCTCTGCTCAAACATTGTATTAGATCATATTATTATTATTCAAAGTTTCGTTTTTTTTTTGCATATGAGTTTCGGCAGAGTTGTCTATTTTCATGTTTGTGATTTTTTAAAACAGCAATTAAAAATGTCACTAAGGATGCTCATTAAACCTAATTCCAAATTTTATTACTTGCTTATACTTTCTCATAGGGACTTTTTTTCAATACTTGAAGGTTAAGCTTTCATTCTGTAAAAAACGTCTTTGTACAAAAAAATTAAGACCGTACCGTCTATAGGTATCTATCGATGTACAGACAGACAAGCAAAGATGAAAGATTCAATCACGAACCGCGCCGCTTCCGAGAAGACGCGCGGGCACCTTTTTTTTTGCTAGACTTAGATCGTTTTGGGGTCCCGTAAGATATGCTTGTAAGCCGTAACTTCCAATATTAATATATTTTTTTCTCTCCATACTTATTGAGTTGATGAAAAAAGTTGTAGATTTCAATAAAAGTGGATATTATAATGTATATGCTGGCATTCGTATTTTGTGACGGTTAAATTACGATACAGAATTAGGTATGTAAAATGAAAAGGTTCACGCTTCACTAAATTTTTTCCCGCCACAACACTCGGGAGTCGTGAGATGCGTTTTTTTCAACAGATCCGTTAGTGACCCGCAATTAATACTCTATCCTATGATGTTATGTTAACTACGAGCTGTTTATTATACATCGCCGTCTTAGTAGCCATATTGGATTCATTAGCATATACAACTACCGCAATGGTTAACGATTATGAATTAAAAACGTAATTGACTTTGAGTGCGACGGGTATGTATATTTATAAATATGTTTAACGTGCTAAGTGAGTTTTTTATTCAGTTGGGAGATGAAAGATTTAATGCATTTTTTGTGTGACCACCGCTTGGATGACAGTGCGATGCTCGAAGCTTGAGGGCCGCCGCCGCTGTACGTTTGTGAATGATTTGTTTAGTTATTATCCTTACAAATTATATAATGTTGATTGAACAAAAAAGACCATTGGTTAATAAGACGTGTGCACACTGTCCATGTGTAAATACGTCCAGTGTGTCCGTGCCTTTACGACTCAATCGAGCGGAGTTTTTTTTTGTCTGTCTAGTCGTTGCTTTCTATCTATACATTTTCACTTAGTAGATACAATACCATAAAATGAGGTTAGTTTAAGTTATGTATTTTCTACAATATTACTTCTTGGAAATATAAAAACTTGACTGTCCATTCCAACAAGCTATTATAATTATTTTATAGTAAGTATATATGTACTTATGTACTGAAAAGTTGTTGACGCCAGCAACAACATCATCTGGTGCACCAATTGGCTCACCCGGTGCAATACCACAACCACACAGAAGACAGGCGTCAAGTGGAAGTAATTCCGCGTTTCGTATGATGAGTGTGGTGCCGGAGACCTAATTGCAATCCACTTTCCCGTCCGCTTTTCTTATATGGAAAGGTTGGAAAGGGAAAGAGAATTTGACGGAGGAGGGGACGCATAGGGGGGGGGGGTCTTGATTAGCTTATTTTTAATGACATGGGGGATGGCAGGTTTAGATGGTGATTACGTCATCAAAAGTTAACCAAAATTTTATTTCTAGAATTACAATCACTGCTCATGAAACAATAAAAACCAAAATACATTAAAAGAAAATGCATATATGTACTAAGGCATACGTAAGCATAGGAGCGATTAACTTTGCTTACTTTTGATGACATAAGGTCAAAGTGTCAAAAATTGTAATAAACCTGATTAAGTAATATTTGAATGGCTCCTAATAAGTTGAATGTTCGTACCTACTTTTACATCTATAGTAATTATAAAGTTTGAATATTTAAATCGAAGAAATCGTGATAGCGCATCCATTTCTTCAAAAAAACTTTTAACGACTCGACGTCTGAGACTTGTATAAAAGTTTTAAAAGGACAAAAGCCGCAAATACCTCGATGCCAAATCGGCTAAGTATGCGAATCGCTCGAATATAAACCGACTTTCGTTTCAATAAAGTTTTAAAGGTACCGCTCGATTCCGTGAGTATTTACCCAATCCAGTTTTTTTACGCGTTTTTACATCGAGGTGAAACTGCCGTGAATGTTTACGATGGTCTTCGAACCCGGTCTCTCCGGCTGACAGATGTGACGCGCTGCGCTACCGAGAAGTCGATTGACTTGTTTCTGGTTGTTACATTGATTTCTTATTACTACCGTTGCTTTTTTACTTTTATTTTATTAAATACTAGCTGTCGCCCGCGACTCCGTCCGCGCGGAATTAAAATAAAACTTAGTAACCTATTTGTTATACCCGAATGTTCTATATCTGTGCTAAATTTTAGTAAGATATGTTGAACCGTTGCGGAGTTATCGAGTAAATATGTAAATAACAAAAAACTACGTATACTTCGGGAATCGTAACTTCCGTGACATCCATCCATCCATCCACCTAAACTTTCACATTTATAATATTATTTAGATTTCCTCTTTTGTTATGTACACAAACGAAATGAAGTAATACCCTTTGAATGTTTACCAAAAATTTTTTATACCTACAATAAGTAATGTACAGAAAGTATTATGTTATGAATAAGTAATAAAGTAAGCTTTCTTGTTGATTATTTAGTTTCATACCGTTACCGTATAATGCTGTACACCACACCACCTGCTTCTTGATATGTTCCTCGTATCTGCCAAATTAGTTACTGTCCATGTATAGTCACGTTCATTGACTATGGTCCGCTTAAAAAATATACACATCCATACATCTTGAAAAAGTTATAAATTTTAAATGGATTGTTTGTTAAGAAGAAAGAAAAGTAACAGAGCAATTTTTCTGTAATTAGAATAGTGCCAACGTACCTCAGTGTACAAGTATAACGTACTATGTATGGTAAAAATGGCAGTCCGCTGTGTCTCCGCACGGTCCATAAGGCAGGCGTCGATAGCCGCAAACAAATGCATTGTGCATTCGTTAATGCCCCGGACACGGCCCGTTGCCGACGACGCCGCCGCTTCCAACTGTATAGTGCTGATTGCTTTTCGTTTTCACAATACCTGTCGCCGAGCTCCGTCACAGGACGATCAGACAGACCACCAGTTACCATCCACACCATCACGATGGTGATCCACTACCGTGCGGTGTTCGTGTAATTTTTTGCCACACAGCCGCGTTGTGGAATGGTCTATGCTCGGCAGTGTTTCCTGACCGCTGCGACTTAGGGTATTTCAAGAAACGTGCGTATAACCTTATCAAAAGCCGGTAACGCATCTGCAGTTCCCCTGGTATTGCGGATGTCCATGGGCGTCTATGATCACCACGGTGTTCATCACGGTGGTCTCATACTTGTAGACAACAAGGACATGGCACTTTCTGGACCTGCGAATAGAATAAGAAAGGCATCTAGTTAATGAGTGGCTTAATTATGATAAATAATAACACCGTTAATATTGTATTGGAACGGATTACTAAGTAATCTTGTATCGTTAACCAGATTGTCTTAATATTTGTTAAATGTATAAGGGTCAGTCCGCACTTAACCTTATTGAATACAATAATTTGCTTAGTTTGTAAACATTGTATCTTGCTCGTATTAGCGGCTTCATAACACCGTGACGCGTCGTCTAAACGGATAATGTCGGGTTGCGGTTGCAAATTGGATTCACGGTGTAAACTTGGACCAGACAAGTGCAGTTTGCTGGTAATTGCACTCAGAGTTTTATCAATTGTCTCATGCTATCTCTCTGTTGTTTTGATCTGCATTATTAACCATCCGGCTCTCTGGGTGCCCTCTTTGCGCGTCATTATCTCGGATGCTATCATTAAATTATACCGCATGCACAGTAATTTAATGAATAAAAGCGACTTGCATTGTGTTATGTTTATTTACGGTTTTTATATTCGCTAAGCGTGTTTACAGTAGCGTAAATGACAGAAATAATTTTATTTATAAACGACAGTTTTATGAATAATGATATGAGATATATCATACATAACATACGTTATAATATATAATATTAAAAGTATATAATTATGTACGAAAGTATTGTTATACTTCTGTCAATTAAACTCCTCGAGGCTTTTAGCACGCTGCCTCGAAAACAAACGGGAACGAAGTACATTGGGTTAAACTTTCCGTTCGATTCGTTTTCGCTGCACTATCAGTTTGATTCTCGTTCGTGAATGACTAAATGACTATATGTGATACACGTGCTGTAATGTGTTGTAACCTATCATGTGACGTAATGTACAGGATAATGAACTCTGTAACTTTAACACTTTTTGTAACAAAAAGTGGTCACGCAAAAAATTGATTAAATACTATTATAGTGGCTTAAAAGTGGTTTTCTTAATATATTTATTTATTACGGCCGTTAATTTTTTTTTCGCCATGACCGATTCTAAAGTGTAGAGTATCATTCAATTTGTATTTAAGTATAAGTTAGTGTCAAAAAAGTTGCTACTACTTGGTTATTGTAATCCTTAGTAATATTATAAATGCGAAAGTGACTCAGTCTCGCTTTCACTCCGAAACTACTGAACCGATATCAATAGAAATTTGCTAAGTAGATAGTGTAGAGTCTCAGAAAGGACATAGGCTTTTTAATGCGAAAAGGGTTGTAAAAGTGTTGAAAGGAGGGATGGAAAGTGGTATGGAAGTATCGTCATTTTAGAGCTAGATGCTTTAAGCTTTTTTTTGGTTGTAAATTCGATATAAATATATACGCCAATGTATGTTTGTTTATAAAATTTTACCCTCAATGATGGAAAATTACAAATAAGTTAAAAGAAGTGAAGAAATGCTAATCCGAATGGGCATACAAATAAAGTAAAAATGATACCAAAGCACAATTCACTATATTTAAGTACTAGGTGTCGCCCGTGACTCCGTCCGCGCGTTCTTTTTCTAAAGTTAAAGATTTTTTCTAAAATAAAGTAGCCTACGTTACTCCTTATTACATCGGCTACCTGCCAATAAAAGTCCCGTCAAAGTCGGTGCAGCCATTTCAGAGATTTGCCGGAACAAACAGACAGACAGACAGACAAAA
>JAAOEG020000004.1:1368915-1381264 GCA_011763625.2 Papilio bianor
TTGATTAATTATTACTTCGAATTTTAATTGTAGTTTAGATTTCTTTTCATAATATTTCACATTTCACAATATTGTATTAAATCGCAATGTTACATGAAGTAAATATAAATTGCATAATATAAAGCAAATTACATTCTATGTTGTTATGTTGTTATTAATGTGAAAATGTTCAACGAGAAACAACTAGTAAATGTGAAGACGGGAAAAAATTCATCGCGCGTTTTTAATCTTAATTTCCACAAAAGTGTTAGAACAAAATTAATTGATAATTAGTTATAACGTATAAGTGATTACTTGTATAGACGAAACTTATCACTTTAACAAGTTATTCAAACCAATATTAAAAGTTGTAGAATATTAACATTGCAAAATGAATTAAATTTAAATTTTGATAGAATTTTTAAAAATTTGTTATATCATAATTTTGCTTCAGATAAGTTCTAGAGGGTATGGAAAAATTTCTTTTAATCTGTGCGTGGAATTCAATTGAAGTGTAAAAAGGCGCGCAGTCGTTGTATTGGTAAACACTATGTTTTCGCGCCATTCTGCGCTTGTAAACAAATGCTCAATTTACACGTAGCCGTCTACCTGGCACTGACGATTGTTCGCGGAATCGCTGCCATCCAGGTAGATTGTAAAAAAATGCGGGGGTGATACTTCAAGGATAATAGCAAATTTTTGTAAGAACTGGAATAAGCCTCAAGGCCAAAGTTCTCTTTAAAACTGTTCGTTTTCGTATCCCGCCTTCAGTCTAGTTTTGGACACGGAGGTGAACACTTCCCGGTCTCCAACTTAGTGCTCTAACGGGATTTGTTTGTATACAAGGGGTCAACACCCCTTGTGTTACAAATATACAAATATCTGTATTTCTTTTTATTATTTTCTAATGTTTGATAGTTTGTAGTGAACTCTAATTTGTGAACGATGTGCAATATTTAGGTATACAACACAGTTGATTATCTAGCCTTTTCAAATTTCGATTTTAATATTTGAAGTAATTTGACACAATTTAATTATGAAGCTATATCATTATAGTACTCCTAAATACTACCAATTTCTGAGTAATGAAGTAACACTACAACATAGCTTTCTTTTTGTTGCAGACGGTGTGCGTAGGACCCATCGCGCGCATCGTCCTTGTGATAAGGGGCTCTGTGATATCAAAAACTTCGTCGTAGCTTTAACACTAGTTAGTATTTTAGTTTTTATACAGAAAGAAAAGAATAAGAAAAACAATCAAAATGTCGCCACCGATCCTCGACCCCAACATACTGCAGTTCGACATCTGGGAGACGTTGGACGAGGTGACGATGGAGATGGCTCAGACGTCCGAGTTCTGGACGCAGGTGGATTACGAGGTGGACCGGCTGGACTTTGTGCCGCCTTCCAACCCGGAGAGCCTGGACGACAGCGACCCGGACTGGCGGATACCAGACAGTCCGGAAGACCATAAGGACAACATTGTGCACCACGACTGCATGTGGGCCGGGTCATGCGTGGATTCAGCGGTACACCCGTCCAACACTTTCGTCCCGACGGACTTGATATCGGCGACGCCGGGCCAGAGTCTTCTGCGACGGGACGTCTCACCGCCGCGACCGGAGACGCCGCCCTCGCTGGACGGTGACGAGCAACAGTACCCGTTCGAGCACGTAGTGGACGTAGCGAGCGCCGCGCGTCGGCTGGTGCGCGACTCCGCCGCCGTCGCTGCAGACCACTCCTACACCATCGCGAGACAACGCATCGACTACCTCGGAGTGCAAACGCCGTCTGACTCTTGCGAATCAGGTATGTTTTATGTTCCATAATTTATAAAATATTAAGTAAATAATCTCTGCGAGCGGCATTCCTTGCTCTCTTTTGTACATAGATCTAAGTGGGCGATAATAAAATATATTAACCGTCGGTAACATTTGAATGTATCCAATTAACCATTAACATTATTCAATACCGATATCGATAATTGTAGTTATGTTATTGAGTAACTGAACAGTGAAATGCTATGATATAATCAAGTAAGACGGTGGCGGTACAAGATGAGAGGAGGACGCAGGCGTAATTCTGCGATCGCGGAAACTGAGCGTATCGACCCGGCTCCCCGCCGCCCGCGCGCTTACTCCCGCCCGCCGTCTAGACGCACCCGCGCCTTCCGGAACCTCGCCGACCTTGAACGTACCAACCTTCCTTAATGTCAGACCATACTGCTCATCCCGAGGGACTGAATAATTACGAATAGTTGGTCCACATCTGAGCCACGCTCGATAAGCTCGCCGATGTCTGGACGTTTAAATGTCATCGGTGCAAAGTTCGAATGCGATGAATCTGTCATTGTCTGGCTTTTAAATGTACTTCAATCGATCGATTAATTAAGTAAATGGATCGTTCGCTTAGTTTTGGCGCGTAGTATGTAACGTAGTACGTGTACGTATTGGTATTGCAAGCGCCGCTTAGGTTAATAATATTTACAGTTGTGACTGGACTCGACCTCGGTGCACGCCACACGAGTGCATCATTACTACGACTACAATGTTACGTTATCTATATATTGCACTGTAGCTATCATCTATAGCGGCGTGTGAGGTCGTATCGTGGCACGCATTTTGTTACGACGCCACTTGTTGCAATAGTAAAAAAAAACATTTACTTTTAATTATTTTAAGTGACGAGTTAAAAATATCGATGTTCGCATTCACCGCGACATTCTCGCATCCAGTTGTCCGTTAGTCGCGCAAGAATGCGACGGAATGAAATGGAATCTCATTGAAGTGGAGCTCGGCTGGCTCGGTGGTCAGTCGCCGGACCGGTTCGGAACGCGGTACGCCCGCTTCTAGTCCGGTCGGATCACAATTCATAGACAGTCGATAATTCGCGCCAGTGAAATCGCATAATGAGGTATTAGCTGCAAAATAGGTAAATATTTAATATATCCTTTTATTTTCAATAATACAATACGATATTAATAACTTTGACGGAGTCGATTAAAAGATTGGTAACGGTCCGTATCGCATCACTAGCGGCCGCGCCAAATTTACGACGCATGCTCAGTTTTATCGCGCCATACGCTGCGCCGCGGAGCGCGCTCGCTGCGAACTCAGATTCATTTTCCCGCGCAAATATGTTGCGACAAAACCGTACCATTAGTTATTGAATTTTATTACACTGACTTTTTGCAGCGGTACCATTTAGTTACATGTAAGTTATAATAGAATAAAATAAAGTTATTCTCAGCGAAGTGTTTCGAATTATGGTATCCGACAAAATTTCGGGTCACTAGTTTTATGGTACTTTTTATTGAAAAACGTCGTGTCATTTCGCAATAACGCGAGCTGTTGCCGGCCGCTATAATTATAAAAGCGGCTAACCTAATAAACTTTAGACAGATAACCGAGTTAAATAGCTCTAGGTGCTTTTGACCTGTGTTTTATCTTGACAGATTGCGCGGCCGAGATTGTGATTTATGACATTTAAATTCTAGGTCCCGTTAAGTAAGTGGGGCAGTGGCTGTGCTATAGAATTGTTAAGTTCCTTTAAGGGCAATTCAGGGCACTAGATCCGGTTTTAGGCGCCCCCCAAACATTGCTCGAAACCGTGTCGGGGCCGACAACTGTGCTTATGATTTCGTACTTTTCGCAACGGTGACAGAACAGCTGATCTATTTTTGAGTACTGACGTAAATACTTACTGAGTAATGTTAAATACAATCACTTGACTAAATATTTGATTAACAGTTCAAAGCCTCGTAGCCAAAATATGAATTTAATTTTGTCGTATCTTAGAACGTTACTTAAAAACTTACGCTGCTTCCATATAGTAACTGAATCTATTTTTAAAATCTATATAAAAATGTTATTGGCTCGGCTTGCATGTGATTTTAATGTTCCCTGTTGCATAGTTAATGCGATTTGCACGCTTGTATGCGGCGTTTAAAGCTGACCTACATATAAATATATAGTCTCAGTTAAGCTACCTTTCAACCTGGACTATTGTGAGCTTGTACATAATTCTAACGATAATAATGCGGAAATTAGTCCGAGAAATATCCGACCGTTGACTGACATAAATGATTATGGGAGCGATCGAATGTTATAGTGCTACCAGCTCTTTCGCAGTTAAATAGATAAAAAAAAACATTCGATTCTTACTGAATGTGTCTGTGTGCATTTGATGGTTTGTCGGACAGTAAAGCGTTTAATGTACAATTCATTATCAAGTAACGATAAGTTGGCATAGTCATCGGCGTCCGTGCCGTAGTATTAAAAATCATAAAATACGAATGTCCCGCTGTAGTATGTTCGTTGTAGTGGAAGCGACCTTGTCGTTATCGCTTTGAATTGTTAGATATTGTTTTAAACGATCGCTACGTATGTGTGTGTAAATATTTCAAATCGCGATAAAAAGTTATGTGACGCTAAATGAAACGTGGAAGTGCCGAGTTGCATTCCTCAACACGGCTGCCACGGTGCACGACGAATTTGTGTTTGTAATTGTAAAATCAAAATTAAAAAAATATGTTTCATAATAATCGGAGAAGAGAATTAGAGATCAATATCTTGAAGTGATGAAAAAGCTTAATTAAAAAAATCGAAGTTGTTGGGAAATAGAACATCTATAATGACTACGATGTTTCCAAAGGTTTTCAGAATATTTGAAATAGAATGGAAGACGATTGCAGATGGAAACAAGTATATAAAGAGCCTTGAACGGAGGCTCAGTTTGGTAAATATCGCTTCAGTCCCGCGACCTTGGAGCATCAAATATCAATGTCGATAACGGTTACGCAGTCGTTCGACTGGCATAAATTTGTATTGTCTTATCAAAAAAGTCATATATATCCGCGTGATACTGACTCGGCAACCAGATAATTTACAATTTCACCTTGATCTTACCGACCTTAATGATTATTTAATAATAAAAAAAATTATAATCTAAATCCAATCTCTCAAATTTTCCATAAATGTGTATAATTTGTCGCGGATAGCAACACTGTTAGCGCGTCAATGTAGGTCGCACAATCTATTATAATATGTATTGCCAGAATTAGTAATGCGGAATAATTTAAAAGCTATAAAGTGTCGATGTGTAAATCCATAGTAATTATTTTAAAGACAAATTTAATAAAAGTTCATATTATTAAGTTTGTCTTACAGAAATTCTTAAATAATTTAAAATTTTAGTAATTCTTAGTATCCAATTGATAACAAAAATTAATAAATTTCCATCATTAATTAATATTTAATATTGATTTTATTAATTTCTTATATATTTGGCTGCCATTAATACATTAAGATCGGCATCTGTTTTAAGACGCCACAAGATTTCTTTGATAAGCCAATAACGTCTGTTTTATACGTCGCAGTTTAAATCGATTGACATTTTAGTATCGATTAGTACTCTTGCGATTCTAAGTCGATTATAGAATGAAATCTGTCAGCTGTGTGATATCTTAATTTTATAAAAGCTACCCTCAAATTTCATATCCGTATTTTGCCGTTTCTTTTACAGGACTCCTTAATAATTGTTATTTTTTTATCGCCTTACCGCACTAAATATTCTATTCCCAGAGGAAAGATATGACATGAACAATATTTAAATCCGGTTACATTCTGAAGCCCATTAGCACTCGAGTGCTGGTTCGTTGGTTTGTTAGCTTTTTTTTTAACGTCAAACGGTCGCCCGTGAACTTCATACAAACCAAGGCCGTACGCCCAATCGATCCGCCATCATACCTCGGCCCATAAATTATCACTGCCTGATTTAGAAGGCGGCCGGTCTTGTACACCCGCCACTGCCTAGCTGACCGACTTTTCTCGGTTGCGTAATATGCCGAAAATACACAGATGATCGGGTCAGCGATGGATTCGATTGCCATATTGCGTTCCTACTCATGACTTTATTAATATACCTTACAAGACACGATCGATCAGTGGGATGGTACCAACTGACGTAAGCCATTTCCATTTAGGGTTCCAGCAGTAATGAGAAAAAAAAACCGCGGCCACAGTTATGGTCTCTTAAGCTTATTAACGTTGCACCGGTACTCCGTCGTACAGGATGTGTCGAATTGAAAATTAATTTTGCCGCACTCACGCGACTTCTTATCACAGATTAAATAGTTTCAAGGCTGTTATAAATTCGCGCAATAATTGTATCGATTATCATTTAAAATCCCATCGTGGAATAAAATTGATATCGTATTTCTAATGATAGAGGCACACCTTTAAATTAATCAATATTTCGCGGATTTTTATTTGACCATTTTTTAAAATCTAGATTCAAGGATTGATAGATCTAAGTTTTATGGCTTGATCTTGGAACATACTGTATAAGATAGCGTGCATCGAGCGCACGTCATGAAAATTTTTAATTAACGCGTTCAAATGCCAGTGAACTTGGCCTGAGGCTTTGGAGCGTGGCGAGCGCCTTGCGGGTCATCCGTCTCGACTCCACAATGAAACCCTTACGACTACAAAGTTTGTTTAAAACATCGTTTCTACAGATTTATTCGTATCAATCAATTAGAGAACTACCTATATCGTATTTATGAAATCGGTACGTGGTTACTGTGTGAACAGAAATGCAATGCAGCCGCGCCCTATTGCACTCGTAGCCCAGAATTCAATTTATTTGTATTAATTCCACACATTACTGACACAGCTGCAACTATGTAACAATATTTTAAGATAAAATGGATTCAATTATATTTTCATGTGAAATATTCTTAAAAATTAAAATTATCGGTAGTTCAAGTGAAATGTAAGGTAGTTTTTGATTTCTTCACAGTAGTATGTTATGATGATTATTTTTAATTAGTGTTGACTTCGTGATTTACGTCGTGTTCTGAGTAAGATAGTATTCCAGTTGTAAATATTAATGTTCCTATTGCTCAATGTGGGCCTAAGCAAGTTATTGGCAATGCAGTTGCATGACTCATAGTGGTTCTCACGGCGCAGACGTAGACAGTGCCTAGGAATTGTGACTAATCTCGAGTGGGCTAACAATATACATACCGTACCATCGAACCTTATTACGTATTAAGTAATAAAATTGAAGATTATTTAACACACGAATCTGTTTAAGGCTCTGACACACTCGGGTTTTCCCTTTGTACAATTACTATCGACTAGCTGTAGCGTTTCGAATTGAGACGCGACATTTGAAATCACGTGTGAGTTGTGTACAATAAGTACATCTAGGTACTGGATAGATACTCTCTCTAGACGGCGCCGGCGGCGACGACAATGCGGCCGGTGTCGTTTACACGCTGAAAATAATACCGGTCGTCGGTTTTTAATCGCGTCGACGCCGGGGAAAGAGAAAATCTCGATGTGCGAATCGACTTCCCACACAATGGATACCCCGCGCCCACGACCGCACGTCACAGAGATACGCAGGACGAATGCGGCGCGTACGATAAGCCGCGTTGCTACGCGGAACCGACGAAAAGATCGCGCGCGTCGGCGTTATTCCATCGCCGTCGAGGTCGTCTATCGCGAATGCTCAGTTTCGCGTATATTTCGCGAGTTTCGTCCTTGGAATGCTTAACCAGCTGCCCACGTGACCGGTTTCTATTTTCAACGTCGCAAAATCTAATCGGAAATTCTCAGGCGCGAACTCTGATGATTGCGTTAACTCGGCCGATTTTGTTCGCGGGAACCGCTGACATAATTATTCGTTAGCGTAACGAGATAGCGCAGCCGCATGCCGATTTTCCGCGAAATTGGCCCAGCATAGTAAACACTATACGTAGTAGTAGGACTACATCCGTCAAGCGAGTACTCTACGACTATTGTCGCCTCCATTCATTATTACATCTGTTAACGATACGATTTTGTAAATGAAATGCAAAGTTTATTTTATCCTGCTCATTTGGGAGTCCTAGTCCTATGGCTTCGATTCTAGAGAATGCAGGTACATTATAACAGAGAGGCGCCCGTGTTGAGGCAGTTACCATTGACGCCATCGACTCCGTACGTCTCTCACATTTATATTCAGTAAAGAAAAAAACTAGTTATCCATTCCGAAACGGCAAACTGCGCTCGCCTGTTGCCACGCGATTGTGCCCTAGCAACAGTAACAGGTTTTACTGGTCTCGAATCGCTTGCGTGTCTCGTCGAGGGAGCGTGCTCACCGATGTACTAATGAAGCTCCTCTAACGCCATCGAGTTCGACAGCCGATAGTGACGCGCTAGGCGAGGCACACTAGGCGAGACGCGCACCCCGTGCGGCGCAGCGGTGGCGGGAGCGAGTCCGCGCCGACCGGCGGTTGTCCATTGAGTGCGGACGCTGCAGTATACGCCGCGCACGCGCTCTAGTTTTGGCGCGAACGCCCGTGACGTCGGCGTCCGGATCGATGTCCACAGACGCTGCGGTAGTACGCCGGGGTCGACGCCCTCGACCCCCTGCCGCACCCCTCCCCCACACTTATTCCCCCGATACACCAGCGCCTCCCACCTGACTACTGCATCCCTACATCACATCTAGACCCGCAATTCTATATAGACGACGCTACGGCGATCGCCCGCCTTTTATGGTGATGCGAACATTACGGTCGTTGTATGAATGAAAGCATGCAAGCTATGAAACTGTTAATGCGGGTTTTAATTTGCAATACAAATAAAAGAACGCTAAACCGTACGCGGCGCTCGCATCGCTGGATAACAATACCGCTTTAGGAGATAATAAGTGTACCCAATTGCATTTTTAATTTGCCTCGTTAATGTTAAAGCTTCGACAAACTAAACTGTTTCTCTATTGTTGCAGAGGAGGAAATTGACGTGGTGTCGCTCGGTACCACCCACCAACCCTTGCCGGGTACCACACAGTCGCGTGACTCGTACTCGCGGTCGTCGTCGTCCCAGGACCTCCTGTACTCTCCCCAGCAGACCCCTCGGCCGGCCGCCAGGAAGCGTCTCATACCACCGACGAGCATACCCAGCGCCTCCGTGCCGAGGCGGAAAGCGCGCGGCCCGGGCCGGCGCGGCCGACGCTCTAACACTGATACCGACTCCGAGGCCGAAGCACCCGATATCGAGCGCCGCTCCATACACAACGACATGGAGCGCCAGCGCCGTATCGGCCTCAAAAACCTCTTCGACGAACTCAAGAAGCAAATACCCGCGACCAGAGACAAGGAACGAGCCCCTAAAGTCGTGATACTACGCGAGGCAGCTGCGCTGTGTCGAAAACTGCGCGAGGACGACTACGAGCGGGAAAACCTGCAGAAGCAGCAGAACAAGCTGGTCGCCAAATTAAGAAAGCTCCGCATGATGGTGTCGCGCTACCGTGTGTATTGAGCGGCCGACCGCTCTCTGCGGTGATCGTTCGTTCAGGGAGGGCTCTCCGAGACTTCTGCGTGATGCTAGAGGACACTAACTTTAGTAAGATGTTCTGATGCGTATTGATAATTTGTGTACGATAGAATATGATCGTCATTGATGACGCCGCTAGCTCTTTGAAGAATTGACGGGAGTTCATTTAATTTCATCAAATTGTCAGCTTTTACGGCTTACTCTGCTTCTGTACGAATGTTGTAGTGATAAATAACCGCTAGTTAGTTTTGCTCAAACGATATTTTGCAGTGCCAAAGTGAGCCATAAAACTGGCGTAATCGAGTCCTGGGACTTCATATAGGACATAATAGTTACAGACTGTTGCGATAACTCGTAGACTGGTATACCTCTGAAATGTTTTTCGACTTATTGTTTAAATGTATTTAATAAAATAGTTGTGAAGTGGAGCGATTAGATTTAAATGGTCATTAGAATGTCATGAAAATTACATCTACATTTAAACTTGTTTCGTAAACGTTTATTGATTTAGTTGAGCGTTTCGCAGTGTAAGTACGGGACAGGAGAGGAGTAGTTTCCCATTGGGTTTGTCAGAGCTGTACATAGGAGTGGCGAGTAGAGGCGTAGTGCCGACGGCGGACACTTAGCCCTTAGGTAGGCTGGCAGGGGGGCGAGTGGCTGCTGAGGGTAACAGAAAGTTCCGGATGTGCTGGCCTCTATATATGTTTTCGGCCCTGTTCGTAGGATTTTCTATTTCATCCCACGTCTCGCGCGCTTGTGCGGGAATAGGATAGTGATAACAAAAATAGTTAACTCGATATTATTGTAAGTCTAAAATATGCATAGGTTAGTTTGCTTACGGTTTTTTAGTGGTTTTTGTTATCATGTAAATTTAACACGTAAATGTTTTTATATTTAGTCGCGCCATTGACACGGATTCAATATTTTAAATGCATCATTACAATCGAAGAAATTATGGACCATTTAACCTATTTTTTAATCATTATTTGTGCCTATATATTGCACGTAATTTACATAGAAATTTTATGCATACGACTAATACTAAGGTAGTTTTGTTAAGAACGCTTGAAACGCGCGCTTTTCGAATTAATTTTCGCGCTCTTTTTACTGTCTCGTTTGGCGCGGCGTGAAAAAGTGATTTTAAAAAATGTGTTTTACAGCCAAATTTGCACTTCGTTATTGTATATGCATTATTATGATTATTATTATTTCACCTAGTGTATACGGATATATTATTTTGTACGTTGTGAATATTAGACAGATTAACATTTGTAGCCGCAATTTAGCTAAATAGTCCAGTGACTCAAAATAATGAAACATAATCTCAGTGACTAGTATACGTTTAATGGCATAGACTGTGTATTTTGATAATAACATCATAATTACGATTGTAACTACTTTATTTCCGTTAAGAAATTAAACATAAAAAAATAACCACGAAATAGTTCCTCATAGTACCTACTAATAGAAAATTGTGCATTTTCTTTTATATAATATTTTACTGCAGTAAGTTAGTGGTTTACTTTGGATGTAAAGCTGATAGTGTTTAAGCCAGGCCGTCAGATTGTGAACGCGCTAGATTTTCGCCGGGGCGAGGGCGCAATAACATTCGGTGCATTCGGTGTCTGTCCGGGCTTCATCCGCAGTTGATGTTTTATCAAGCACATGGTCAGCAGATTGTACGCTCGAAGGCGAAGGCTTTAATTGTGTGCGGAATGTGCCTTGCTATGTACATATATATAGATAATATTAGGTTTATACTCGAATTAGTTGCAAGAAATATTTTTGTGAGATATTATGTAGGATATAGCGTTGTTTAAATAAGTAGAAACACGAGGAGGTTTATAGTTATCCTGTTAAAGGTTTGCAGTTTATCTTCCACTAGCTGTTAAATGTACATAATAGATGATAGATCATAGATGTACGTCATTTTTTATAAACGAGGTTTTTTTTTCTAGTAATCGTTTAATTTTTTTTCTTAATGGGAGAGTTACGAATTCTCGAATGTTGTACCTGCATTTAATTTTTTTTTGTTATACTTGACATAAATAATAAAGTTAATGATGATTTAGCTTATGTTGAAAGTAACATTGGTTTCTTATTCGGTGATAACATACAGTTAAAAACTATAGTTTTCGCGTAAGGGAAAGTCAGTAGGTAACGTTTAATGTAAGAAATGACAGCTTTATATTCGGTAGGCAGATCGAGATTACGGAAGTTAACGAATCAATGCACATAAAACTGTGACAAGGCACATTTCCACCACCGCCAAATGGTACGTCTTTGGTCAAAGAGAAGTTACACATAACATACATACATAGCAACTCAATTTGTAAATTATATAAATAAGATGGGATGAGTAAATAATAGTTTAATTTGTATTGTGTAATTTTTATTTGTTAAGTATCCGTAAGCGATGTTAACATCTAGCCACCGCCGGGGCCAGTGGGAATGTACATTTTTTGAATGATGATCGATCGGGCGTGTTGTGAACGGTGGTCAGTTGTGGCGTATCGTGGCCGGCAGCAGCACGCCCCCTGGCGGTGGCTGCACACACCACTACAGAGAGTGCAGGACGCAAAATAAAATTCCGCCTAACATTAACTTTGCACCCTGCCATCTTTGAAGTGGCGTCAGTATAAAAGGACATTTGTACTTATCGCGTCCACACTCTACTTGGATACTATCATGACGATGTGAAAAGTTCTTTGGTTTTTGTTCCTTAATTATGTATATCGAAATGCTAAGATAATCATTAAATATGGAAATAAATGATAAGGCCGTTCCGGGGCAGAGTTGAGAAACCATTGGCTATTCGATTGTGATTTTTATACATTTTCGATTTATTTTAATTGGGTTTTCGGCTACTAAATTAGTGTTTAGATTCTGTGATTTTATATGTACCTGTGCGGTACGCTGGTGTGATGTTTTTAATGCTCTGTCTTGGTCGGTGTAAAAAAATAAACGGTTTTTATTCATATTTTGTTGTTTGCCTTTCTCCTTTCCTATCCTGTGTTACATACATAAACAAAACACACACA